>SZWC01006258.1:8090-36556 GCA_023375785.1 Penium margaritaceum | reverse complement strand
CCCTTGCCTGCCCATGCCTGCCCTTGCCTGCCCATGCCTACCCTTGCCTGCCCATGCCTACCCTTGCCTGCCCATGCCTTGCCTGCTCAAGCCTACCCTTTCCTACCCGCACCTGCCCTTGCCCAAACGCACCTGCCCTATCTTCCTTCCGCACTAGCTCTCACTTGCAAGACGCAGCTTGCTCCTGGCTTGCCCTTGCCCTTGCCCACCAATGCCACTGACTGCCTACCCTGCTCATTCCTGCTCAGAACATAAACCAACAGAAAAGAGAAGAAAAGAAACAGAAACCGGCAGGCTGACGTAGTTTGCCGTTGCCCGCGCTTGCCTTACTTGTTAGTGGTGACTCCCAGAGTTGTAGCGTGACAGACTACCACTAGGAATAACCATCGCAGACAATCACACCCTCGCTTGCCCATTTCAACCACCCTGCCACAGCTGACCCACCCTCCGCCCACTGCCCACTGCCCACTGCCCACCACCCACTGCCCACCTCCCACCACCCACCGCCCACTGCCACCCCACCGCCCACTGCCCACCGCCCATCGTGCACCACCCACCACCCACAGCCCACCGCCGACCACTTACCACCCACAACCTGACCGTTCAGGCCCTTGCCTGGACCTGCTGCACTTGCCCGCCCCTGCTGCACTTGCTCGCACCTGCTCCAGTTGCCCACACCTGCTCCAGTTGCCCACACCTGCTCCACTTGCCCACACTTGCTCCACTTGCCCACACTTGCTCCACTTGCCCACACCTGCTCCACTTGCCCACACCTGCTCCACTTGCCCACACCTGCTCCAGTTGCCAGTACCATCTGCACTTGCCAGTACCATCTGCACTTGCCAGTACCATCTGGACTTGCCAGTACCATCTTCATTTTCCAGCAACTGCTGTTGCACTTGCCGCCCTCGCCAACTTACCCTGCCATTGCTCTTCCCTCCCACTGCCAATGACATGGCCCCCCTACCCTCTGTTCTCCCTTACACCCTTCCCGCACACAGCCCTCACCTCTCCCCACCCTCTCTTATCCTCCCTCACTCCCCCTCACTCCCTAAAGCATCCTTACTCTCCCTGACCTGCCCTTGCTTGTCCTCATCCGCACTTGCCTGCCATAGCTCACCCCTCCACCCCCACACACACAGCCCCCACCATTCCGTGTTCCCTGCACTAGCAAAGAAGAAGGCTACGCACCTCAACGGCCTGCGGCCCTACACGCTCGGTTCCTCCGCTGAGGCGCCGTCCCACGTACACCTGGCCAAACCCTCCCTTGCCCAGCTTGCGCTCGATCTTGTACACCGGCGAGCCTCCCACTTGCACCTGCGCACGGAAAAGGGAAGGTTGAGAGGAGAGCACAACGTAGGAACGGACGGCTGTGGCCATTTTGTGTAGCACTAACATGGAGCTTCTGATTACCTTTGCCTGATCTTGAAAAGACGGAGAGGAGATGTGAGGGAGGAGAGAGGAGGGAGGGGAGACGAGAGAGCCTGGGCGACGAAGAAGGAGAATGACAAGAAGAATGTGTATGGGACAAGGAGGGCCTGTGTGCGCTGTCACAAACAACGCAGCCAGTTGAACCTTGCACGATGGAAAACAATAGCCACGCGTTCAGCCCACTGACTGGCGCACATGCAGCTCACCACGGGTCCCTTCTTCGGTCAAATCAGAGACGCACTGTGACACCAACCAGCAAGCTCCAGGCAGTCACCCACCAAACGACCACCAGTGGTGATGGAGGGAAAATGTTTCGTAGAAGCTTTGCACAACTTCTCAGAAGTGATTTTCAACTCACGAGACGCCGCACCGCGCAACCTCCAGCAAGCTCCAGTCACTTGCCCGCCCAATCGACGCCATCAGAGACAAAGGCTGCAGACGAAGTGTTGGTTCTATCCACACCAGAGCCATTCCAATCCATTCCCAGTCTCCGCAGCCCACTGCAATGGCTCTGACGGCCATAGCCAATCACACAACGACAACATCAACCTAATCCAAACACTACCTACTAGGCGGCCCAGTCGCCCACGAACAACCCCATCCAGAATTGTTGACTCCTTTCATGAGCCGCAGACACCGGACATCCAACCCATTTCCACCAGCCACCAACACCAAACATCCAACCCCTTTGCACCAGCCACCAACACCAATCATCCAACCCATTTGCACCAGCCACCAACACCAAACATCCAACCCCTTTGCACCACCCACCAACACCAAACATCCAAGCCATTTGCACCAGCCACCAACACCAAGCATCCAACCCCTCCGCGCCAGCCACCAGCGACCGACACCAATCCGTCAACCAAGGCAGCAACACTGGGGAAACCCTTTCACATGAAAGCCACCAACATCGAACGGCCCTTCTTGCGCCTGCGGGACACAAGCTCTCAGATCCCACGGCCCAACTTTTCAGCCAGTCTGAAAGTAACACAACTGTTCCGTCCCTGGCCCCGGAAGTATCCACTTCCATGCTCCGACTATGCCACTGCATCAACTCTCATGTGCTCTCATCTTTGTTTCTTCCACCCCGCTCATGCCGGCCTCCCGCATCAAGCAGTCCTTTGCGAGCCTCGTTTCCCCTCAGATCCTCTCATGTCTTTAGCTACCATCGCCTACCCCTCCCAGACTCTTGGTTTCTTGGCTTTCGTCTTCAACATCGTCTTTCCTTGATCGCCCCTCTCAAGCGTTCCATAATCTCCTCTCCCCTCTCCCCTCCTCATCCTCCTCNTCGTCCTCCTCCTCCTCCTCCTCCTCCTCCTCCTCCGTGACGAACCATTGCTCCTTGACACACCTAAGCACGTACCCTGTCAGGAAGCGGGGCCACTGTGCCGTCTCCAGCCTCCTCGCCCGCCCCCTTCTCACCCGTCTTCCCTGGACTCTCCTCGTCCATGTGGGCCATCGTCACTCGGCGGGAAACGTGTAAGTCTGAGGTGCGGAAGGTTGAGTAGCGGGCACCTGCAGCTGCGGCGTTGAGCGAGGATCCCGGTTTCGAACGAACGGTTGGGTGGAGTTTGGGCTCAAGCCCAAAAGTGAGATCGGCTGACGTGCTTCTCGGGCGATGTGTGCCTGCCCGGCTTGTCGATGAGGGGTGCCTCCGCTCGCTGCACCCGGCTACTGTTCCTGCTGCTTCATACAAATCTCGTTTCTTCTGCCCTCCCCATGGCTCTTGACACGTCCAGCGAGAGCAGACATCGTCATCATGACATCAGAACATGTGGGCGTGGGTTCCCGCTGTAAGACCCAGGATGAGATGCGCGATAAACTTCGGCAAGCACACAGGCGGAGGAGGACGGTGGTCAGTTGCGGGCAGACCTGCAGCTTTCCTGGTCGGGCAAGGCCTCTGCGGAGAACACGAGGGAAAAGGGTGAGGAGAGGATACGGGGGAAGAGTCCACCGACGACCAGCCAGGCCCCAGTTCCTCCGCGGTTCACCTGCTTCGCACCTTGGCTGCCAAGGTGACGTCATGCACGGCACATCATGACCGATCAACGTAGAATAGGATGCACAAAGAAGTGTTCGTCACAATCTCAACGGCATAGTGCATGACATGAAGTGCAGTTTACCGACAGGACCAGTGATGTCATTTCAAACGGTTCGCTGAAAAGCTCAAACGCCCGAATGCTGTTTCGCGCGCAAATGTCGCGTCCGAGAACTGTCTACTGCCGTAGACACGCTCATGCTTGGCACAACGTGGGCACGATCGTGAGGAAGGTGGAGCAGGTCCTCCTGGCTGATGTCAAGTTCGAAGATGTTGTACGTTCGACGCATGAGGTGCGTTGGACTTTCCTGTCGCACCACATGCTTTCGCGTGATCACCGTCGTGCGAAGAATATCGTGAGAGTTCGATATGCATCCGTTCGTCTACCCATGCATACAGAAATGACCATGCTATCGGTCGGAGTCATACCACTCAAAACTGACACAACCACGATGTGAAAGGGCTCTTAGGCTTTTAGCATTTGACGGAGGGTGGGGTTGTGTCCACTTTCCTCACAATCAACACAACTTATCAACCAAATGCTACGTCCCAAACATACACTAGTCCCTAAACACCGCAACGGGGTACATTTTCCTTACATTTGTGGCCCACCATGCTTCAACCTCGGAATTTGTACATTCTTCGGCCAAGGGATTTTTGGTAACCTTTGAAGATCTCCAGTGTTCCGATTCTAGAGCTTATAGCACATTCGACCACTTCCAAAAAGGACAAAATAACTGTCAAAAACTGAATCAATTTTTTAATAAAACTTGGTAAGCTCCTTGAATTTTCTAAAATGTAACAAATCTGCCCCTCGATATTCTCGAAACCCCCGACTTCTCCGTGGAATCTCTCGAAGTGACCACTCACGACTCCACGTAGCATGCCTCGCCCGTCTCGAGCACCCAAAACACAATCCGTGACTCGTTGTGTTCTTCGCCATTGTACATATGTGCTCGACATGCACAACACTTGTCATCAAAGTACGCTTACTATTATATATACCGTATTGATTTTTTATGTCATTGTTTTTTTTTTTTGGTCGAACGAATTCATGTATCTGACTACGAGGAGGTCTTCGAATGCGAAATTTCGAACATGCGAAAATAATTGGTTGCGTTGGTCTATTGCAATTTTAAGAGATGACATGTTAGGCATGCGTCATTTGGTATGTTGACAGGTTCTCGCGCTGGTCTGCGTGTGTTCCGTGAACTCGAACTCGTCAAAGATGCTCAGGACAGGGCACAGGTGGGGAGGCCGAGCGAGAGGGGGCTTGGGGGGGGGGGGTATCGGTGGGAAAATCACACAGCTGCAAGTTTGAGCGTCGTCGGACATACCTATGCGGGCACGTTTTTTGGGCAGGCGCTCGTCGATTGGTGTTTCGTCGGACGGTGGATCGGTGGAAGTGGGGCTTGGTCCCGCGGTGGATGGTGTGGGTAGGACAGAGGGTGGAAGGGCGAGAGGCGTCTTGCGGGGGCGAGTTGGCGGTTGTGCTCGAGCCGTTGACCGACCAACAAAATGAGCGTTGATCGAGCATGTTGTGAGCCAAAAAAAAAGTTTAGGTAGGAAATGAAATCTAACCTACAATGAACCCTGGTTCGTTCGTTGTAGGCTACAATAAAACATTTATGGTGGTCAACGAATCAGAATTACACCCTTGAAATTACTTAAGTCCGCGAAATCAAACATCAGTACGGTAAATCGTCCTAGTTGTCCCAGTTCCTCTTCACGTCTTCGACTCCACACCTCGTATGTGTAAACCACATACGTTCCTCTCGGCGCAACACTCGGTATCAAGATGCAACAGTGTTGGATGGCCAGCCGACGCACCAGCCACGAGGCAACAACATCTCATGAGTCTACAATGCATCTCCACCGTTTAGAAGTTGCAACTATAGACCTTGCAATGGCAACATTGAACAGAGTGGGCGTGCATTGCGGAGAGAATTAATAGCCGGCAAAGACTTCAAAAATGGAGGATGAAAACACATGGTCAACGACTATCTCCAATTGGACCACGTGGCAACATCAACATTCGTAGCACTTGACACACCATCGACAACCCTAATGGCCAACCCAGTGATGGACCCCCCTAGCTCGGGGAACCCTTTGCCTCCAACGTTGCCCGTCTGGACGACACCTAGCACAATGTGAGGCTCCAGCTGACAAGCTTGCATGATCGAGACGAGTACAATAGGCGACCGGGACTCGAAAGCCTCAACACCCATCTCCTCCAATAACGCAGCGTAGCAATGAAGGATCTTAAAATCGCGACCGCGTGGGAAGCAATGCGTAGCAAAGGAAATCTCCAACTCTTGAGCAATCCCCAAATTCGCCTTGCACTTCGAGAGCTACTTGATCTTGCAAACTCCAAAAGACTGGTTGTTTGGATGTGGCTGATGAGTTTGAGTGTGTACTCAACCACTGTTGAGGACAACGACGACAAACAGAAAATTGAACTCATGGCCTCGCTTCAGCGGAACATGCGCGTATGTTGGTTTTCCGATCTAAAGACGCTTCAACGGCAGCAGGAGACTATCAAAGCTTCATCGATGGCCCACACAACCGCTCTCACATCGATGACTGCATGGGTTCTACCTCTTGAGCAGATCAACCTAGCGTGGCACGACTCGCTGAATCCATTGGAGAACTCGATAGAGTTTTCATGCATTATACTTGCACGCTTTGGACACGTAAACAATAAGTGTCACGCACGGTACAGCCTTCGATGCATGCGTCAATAGTCTTGCATGAATGTTTTTACCCTACTGCTCCTTGATTTTGATATTAATGTTTTTTTTGCCCGTCAAAAAGTGTCAAGAAGTTTGTATAATCAAAATCAACGGTTCACCAGTTTCATTTTGAAGTCAAATAGTCAAATTCAAGGGGTCATGCGTGCATTTTCGTTTCCTGGGGTCTACCACACCTCCTGTCTATGCTGGTGACTTTTTTTTTCCAGACTACCATCTAGTTTGGTAGGGATGTTCGGTAATGTGAAACAGAAGTAAAAGGTCTGCGACGAACTGAGCTCACCTCCGCGAGGGTGACCGTTCAAAAGTGAGAAGGTGCTCGCATTTGAACGAGAGAACACTCTCGCTTCCTCGCTTCTCGAGTTTGAATGCGAGAAGCAAGGAAGCGAGATAGTGGGGCAGTTGGGCAGCAAAAGAGCGGGAGAACACTGCACTCCCGCTCTCCTTTTTTTTTGCCTTGTGTCGCTGCTGCGCTGCCCCGCTTCAGTGCTGGCCTGCCTCTCTGCAGGCACGCTGCAATGCTCGCGTGCTGCTTCGCAACTTCGCTGCCATGTCAGCTGACATCAGCGTCGCCCGGTGAGCGTTGGCCACGTAAACGTAACGCGCTCATCGCTCAACGGACGGGCGTGGTCGAATTCAAGGATCACCGGCGAGATGATCGGGACCCGTCGCCGAATTCAAGGGACCACCCCTTGCGCTAGCGACGAAACTAAGAAACCACCAATTTAACTTGAACGCGGAAAACATTGAACGAAGTTAAGGATCATGAAATCGGTAAAATTCTATTCGTCAAAATCAAGGAGCAGTACGGTATGCAGGTTTTCCCTGGAATCGTCACCACCAAATACCTCATCCCAAAAAAACACGTTCATGCAAAAAGAATGACCGCAAGTGCGACATCAGGTGAGTTGCTTCCTTGTTTGCCAACTTAGACGGCCTTCCATGAATGATCGCAGTGCCAATCGCATGGTCAATGCCGAATACAATGCTACATATATGAACCCAATGGCTGGCGACCCCAAGGCCATGATCCACACAGTGGCATAGGAGAGTCTCAATGGGAAAAAACCTCTTTCTTGATGGAGATTGACGTCGATCAACACGATCAACGGTTGTGTTGGACTTTCCGGTAGCCTCACCATTTATCACGTGACCCTGGAAAATGACATCAACAGGCCAAAAAGAGGGCAGTCACAGAGAAGACTTGAGGAGTCGTGAAACAGCAAAGGGTAAGAGTAGACGCCAAGCCTATTTGGAAAATCCTATGCCGATCGATCTCCCATGCAAGGAGCTCGCATTGCTACAGAAAAGGGTTCACGAAGTCTCAAAGTTACACAAGGGGTTGTAGGAATACCAGCCGAGGAGACTCCCAACAATACAACCGAGAGCTTCTCAAAGTCACAAGTTGGTACCAACACAATTGGATGGAGGAGCTTTTACAGTTTCTTAATCAACAACATGGTAAATGAGCTGAGCTTACAAACCAAACGGGGGTGTTTAGATGAAAGGCCGTAGAAGGCATCCCAATGACCTTCTCACTTTGTGAACCATTATGAATGCAAATTAGAGATTTGCATGACGCAACATTCTAGAGAATTTGCCTCGTGAGTGACCACAAATATCCTCGGACAATATCTCTAGCACTGATACAATCCGCAAGTAGGCATGAGCAATGGAACATTTTTTTTCAACATTGGTAGAAAGTAACACTTGCCGCTGATCAACCGATCCATGCTACGGTTGCGATTACAAGAAGCAACATAGGTGGAAGCAGTATACGAAATTTCAATAATCACAAGATACCAGTTGATATTGCTAGACGTGGCAAAAGATACTGCAATGCGGAGCCTGCGCAAAACTTGTCCATCTCAAAACAAGGGAAGTAGAAGAAATTGGACCAACACTTGCAACCACATCGGCCTAGATACTTGACAAGTTTGTAGCTGTTCAAAAGGAGTTTGCATGTCTCGTTGAGGAGTTTGAAGGGGGTTTCCTCATCGAGCTGCCTACACAGTTACCTTTTTAAGGTAGCGTCAATCACCAAATAGACCTAAACTCACGTAGCAAACCGATAGTTTAGCGGACCTATTGGACGAGTCACAACAAGCTGATCAAACAGAAAAAAAGCTGAACAAGATGCTTGGCACGGGGTAGGTCATGCCGTATGCATGACCATACAAAACAACTGTACTTTTTGTGAAAAAGAAAACAGGCAAGATATGGATGTGCGTGGACTATTATGCATTAGATGACATCACCATCAAGAACTGCAACCCCCTTCCATGAGTAGATAAACTTGCCACCAACTATGTGGGATGAAAATTGTCACCAAAGCTTACCCATCTAACATATATCATCAGATTTAGGTACCTCACAAAGACATGAAGAAGATGTTGTTCTATACTAGGCACATTCACTTTCAGTTTGGAATCACCGTCATCCTTACAAATGTTATGGCAGTAGTGAATAACATTTTTATACCGTTACCTCGATGACTTTGTACGTGTGTACTTTGACGACACCATAGTGTACACCTACACCTTGGAGGAGAAGAATGAACAGCTCTGCAAAGTTCTCGAGATGTTACAAAGAGAGAACTTCTACAAAGAACTCTTGAAGTATGATTTGGTAACTATTCAATCGAGTGTTTGGACCAAGTCACCAACGGCACATGGATCTCCATGGGCCAGAAGAAAGTGCAAGTGGTCACTGATCGGCCAATGAAAAGCAATGTTCAAGATGTACATGTGTTTTTGGGATTCTACAGCTACTACCATTGAGTTGTAAAGATCACACCCAGTTGTCGATTCCTCACTCCGATCACACTCATAAAACTACCGATAGGGTTTGGGGGGACAGCGAACACGAAGTGTTTGAATCCTTGACAAACACTTTGATTTTAGCACCTTTCATTGAATAGCAAATCCAACGGTGGACTATGTGATGACCACCACTACCTACGATCCAGCGATAGGAGCCATTCTCCTCCAACACAATATCGGCAGAGAACAACCAGCCGCCTATGTGTCACGAAAACAACGCAGGCAAAAACTCAACTATGTGGTGCATGAAAAATGAATGCTTGTTGTTGTGCATGCATTGAGGATGTGGAGGTGTTGCTTAGAATGCCAACGATGCATCGTCGACACTGACCTCCACATTCTCAGACATCTCAAGATGCAGTCAAACCTAAGACGCCAGTAACTCAATGGATGGAGTTCCTCAAGTCCAACTTTGAATATGACATCGAGTACTGTCGAGAGAAATAAATCAAGTGGATGCTCTAATCCTGCGACCAGACTTGATGGACGAGATCAACATGTTATTGGTCGACTAAAACCTCTATCTTGTGAGGCTCTTCGCGAAAGAATATGAGGAGATTGGCGAGTACACCAAGACCAGGGATTGGGTTGACGTATTCTACTGAAAACAATGGTTTATTTCCCAGATTGTCATAATCTTGAAGGAGTAGTTGTTACTGATGATATTCGGGAAATGCTGCGACATCATTCCAGGTGGAAACATTGAAGAGGACACGACGTTGAAGAAGCTCGCAACGTACTATTGGTTGGACCAAATATAGACCAACGGGGCAGCATTATGTGAGTTGCATGACACCTTCAGAAAAAACAATCACGTTGCACAAGGCCGCGGGTACTCCTCCGACCACTCTTTACTCCAACGGGGCCTTGGGAAACACAAGTGCCGACCATCAAAATTGCATACAACGCGGTAACATCTATCGTAACAGGTAATAATCTGTTTGATGTGGTGAATGGCAAAGTTTTTACCACATCGGTAGGACGTCAAGCATAAACTGATGTTCACGTGAGATCTCTCTGGCATCTAGGAGGAAAACACAAAACTATTGCATGGATGGAAGCAACCATGAAGCAACCAAAGAATAGGCCAACATCGTAGCAACGACATGTAAAAAATTGTCAATTTTGTCCTACTTATTTTATTCAAAAACCACGTGGACAGGGCTTTGTGAAGCTCAAACTGTGATGGTTGGGACCATTTATGATCAAGCAAATGCACACTCTATGTATTACTCAACTATACATACCAGAGAGCATGAAAATCCACCCAGTTTTCCATGTCAGCATCGGGAGCCAAGCAAGAATTTATACAATAGATATCTCACACCTCCACCTCTAATCCAAGCGGACAAGGACACAGAGTACACGATCGAAGAAGTCCTATGAACTCAACGCCATGCAAAAAGCCAAAGGTCATGCTAAGTGAAATGGCTATGATAGTGCGCACAATAGCAACGAGTCATACGACAACTTTCGAGACATCGATCATCAGAACAATAGCTACTTTATGTGTCACCACCTTATGTCTGCTAACGCACCGGGGTGTCACGGCTAAATGGGAGGAAAGTCCTTGCGTTTGATGTACAGGAGTCGCTAAAACCTGCGAGTGGGAATTCTCTTGCCCACCTGCTGAGTACCCATTTGTGGCCCTGCGCATGTCAAACCTAGGAATATGGCACTCTTCAACCAAAGACATGTTGGCCACTTGTCTCGATTTCCTATGTTCCACATACAAGGATTCAAGAACATTCTCTCACTTTCCAGAAAGGTCGACAAAAAGTCTCGTGAACCATAATGATGTTTTGATGTGGCTTGGTCAACTTCTTGATTGTGTCGATGTAGTAGATTGGACGGAAATCTTGGCCAACTAGGCCAAAACCACAGTGTTGAGGGACCCTTTACCCTCAAGCCATCCCGTGCAACCGCCCATAGGCCAGGGACCCCCGCTTGATCCACGTGGCATTAGCCGCACACTACACTCCCTCCGCATAAGAGTGAGTTGCCCTCGGCATAGGCACGTCGGACTAAAAAAATTGTGTTTTGATACCAGTATAGCGGATTGGATGAAATCCTCAGCCAACTAGGTAAAAATCATGGTGCTTGAGGTCCTCCGATCCTCAAGCCACCCTGTCAAACTGCCCACAGGCCAGAGACCCCTGTTCCATCCATGTGGCACCAGCCGCGTACTACAATTTAACTGTACAAGAGCATAACCTTAACATTAAAAGATAACTCTATGTTTTTTGGGGGGATTTTCTCAAAGCAACCACTTACAACGCGACATCACACGTACCTCTCGACTTAATTGCCTAAGTACTAAGAGTTTCCATATTGTGGTTCTTGCCATTGTATGCACTCCACATTTTTGGCACATGTCAACGTATAACACTTGTGCTAACTACAAAGTATCCAACCGTCCGAATTCATCAAACCATCTTTTGCACGACGTTCTATCCGTGTGAGCCACCTACATGCCCCTGAAAGTGGCACATAAAAACCAACTTTGTACAAATCAACAATCTTGAGAATCATTCACAACAAAAGTGTAGATGGTAGACGGATGGAATTCAAGACCAAAACATAATCAGGTGAGATGGGACACAAATCATCTTTGTTTAAGAGGAAGTGGGCCTTGATGGCAAGTGTTGGAGCTATACAACACTTTCAAACAACATCAGAAGACAATAACTGCGTACCATAGAGATCTTGGGAGTATGTTTTGAGCAATTCATATGACATCACATTGTTATAGGCTACTTCTTGGAACTCCATAAAAAAGCAGAGGAGTTATGAGAATAGCGCATCGAGACTTTAAAAAATCATAGCATTATATTGACTTCTTTTTAACATAATATAAATCCTGATAAAGTTTGTGATAGTTTCTTATTGATTATGTAAAGTGGTTGAGCATATTGGAACCCTCTGGAATGAAACATCAACAGACCGAGGAGCTTTTCAAAATGCCCTCAGTTTATTGGTGGAACAATCCGGAGGTAGGCGTACAGTGGAACATGAACATTATGTCATGAATTTCCATGAACAAAGTGTAGGGATTGGTGTACATAATGGACGGAACACCTTTCTCTTTATAGCCAATAAACCTCAAAAGATACATGACTTCGGTCAATGCAAGCAGCAATGACGACAATGGGGTTTACAACGCTCGCGGGTTCCATTGTTGGATTGGCCGTCAGATTTATTAAAGACATGCCATTTTCTTCAAGGCTTGCCGCTACTCGTATTAGACCACATGGAAAAGGGCGCGGATCACAAACTCTTATCCCTCTATTGCCAAAGCATCTGCCGGTTTACGCTGCTCATTGCTAGATGAGTGTCTCCCCCTCACCTTTATACTTGCGAGCATGTCCTTGGTAGATGCTGACAAGACATGTCCAAGGTTGGCACATGGGAGTAACATTGTAGGTTGCTCTTTTAGCACCGGTACACCCCGATACAAAGTGTTATGTTGAGTGGATCATACATAATGAACTTTTTAAAAAGTTTCTCAGTAAATGTGTATCAGTGAAAATAGGGCACTCAAATAAGTTGTATCAAGTGGTGTTTTCACTTCGATGAAATGTGTTGAGAGATTCAACTTCACATATACAAGACAAAAAACAAGATCGAAGCCTACTCTTGGTCTTGGATTTTCATGCGTACTTGAGCCTCTTTGCTAACGGCAGCTTCCTCCTAAAGTTGGGATTCCTCAAAGGTGTGTACGCAAACTGTACACTACTTCAGTGGGTAAAGGTGCACGGACAGCGCAAGGCCCTTGCGACTATTACTAAGGCTCTTATGCCATTAAAGTTAACGTTCACGTTTAGTAACCTATATGCCCATGTCGGACAAAGTGTTTACGGACCTCAATCATGATGACCACTTGTAGCGCCTAGCCCCTCATAGGGCAACCCACTGATGGGACACCATTGACAAGTTTTTGTAGAGCATGATCCAGGTGTAGGTACAAAAACAACCATGTTTGCATCGCAATGAAGGTACTGATGCCACGGCGGTGAAGAGTTTCTTGCCTCGAGGACATTGGGGTCGATCATGAACACTTCTTTCCCGTATGGGATGGAGATATTCCACAAGGGAATGAAGCTAACTTCCATGTAAAATTACATGAAGCATGTTCTACGTGTCCACGAGGCTCTCCTTGGTTACTGGGTGACCATGCCATGACACGACTTGAAGTTAGTCTCTTTCAAGTATGTGGTCAAGGAATAGGGTGTGAAAAAACCAAGCATGGAGTGCAAGGCCATCTCATGGAAGGCCTTGTATGCTATCATGCACAAGTATTGTACCCTGCAGCTTGATTTGTAATGCACCTTCCATGACATTAAGGACTTCATGCAGTTGGGTAACGCGAGTCGGTTGACTACACTTGTGGAGGAAGCCAAAAGCATCACCGAGAATGATAGGATCGAGACCTTCAAGAACCCGGAGTGCTTGTTTCTTGGGTACTTGTATGCTGGTCTTGTTAGTAAG
The DNA here is from genome assembly GCA_023375785.1 of Penium margaritaceum. Taxonomy (NCBI): domain Eukaryota; kingdom Viridiplantae; phylum Streptophyta; class Zygnematophyceae; order Desmidiales; family Peniaceae; genus Penium; species Penium margaritaceum. The sequence goes on along the minus strand of SZWC01006258.1, from coordinate 23,024 downwards.
AGAATGAGAGAAAAAACATTCATGACGGTAATGGACCAGGCTTGGACAAGCTAGAGGACATTGCTCCTAACCAGAAGCATGGCCACAAAAATGAGGAGCTGCTTGTGGCGTGTGACCATCACAACACAGCCTTCCATGAGGAACTCTTCAACATCTATTAATAGCCAGGCCACTCTTGGGTTGAGTGCCTTGAGGCTTCAGGTGGTAGACAAGAGGCTACGGCGTTATCTGCAGTTGCAAATAACGCCGCGGGGATGGTATAGCACGAGGCCATGGACGGGGTTGTGGACAGAGTTGTGGTCAGGACAATGGGTCCAGCCGTCTGAGCGGACAAGGCCAAGGTGCGGGTATTTTCCACCCCTAAGTAGCAATAGTGGGAACCACTCAAGGGTAAAATTGGATCATCAGGGCAGGTTCATGTTTTAATACAAGGAAGTGAAAAAAATCTGATTTTTACGAGCTCAACTCTGTTGTTGTGGTTTCCCCTTGAACCTGATTCTACACTCGCTGGCCATCATTGTCCACTAAATCTTGCATCTCATGACAAGGTGCATGATCAAACATGCTTGGCCGCAGTGACACCAACTACTTTACAAGAACCATACAACACGATGATTAGAGCAAACACCATCAAACAATGAGCCCAATCATAATCGTGGTGTCTTTATTCGATGGTGTCAACCAAGAAAAAATAAAGGATTTGACGATGTTGGCTGATTTCACATGTAACCCAAGTTTGTGCACTGAGTGGGTGGATTATTGCAATGCCTGATGTACCGACTACGCATGTAGCATAAACTCTGGTGCAATTATAGGGACATTTGGCTGGTACTCCTGCAAACATGGTGGCTGACATTGGAGGGGATGAATCCTTTGTTTTCGTTGGCTTCAAGCAAGAGGTCAGCCTAAAATTTGAGTAATAAGATGGCTTAGTTGTTGTCGATGATAACCCTACTATATCCATGATCAGTACCTGTTGAGCAGAAGCTTACATGCAAGGGTACACAGAGTTTGACACGTTAAAGATAGTCAACCTTCTTGACCCGTTTGACACGACACTTTGGTCATCGTTGGCTTTGCAAAAACAAGGCTTTGATTTTGTTTGATTAAATCAGTTGATCCTTTTAATGGGACAATGTTGCCTTGTGCTATTTTCATTGCAAAAGTTTCATTGACCCGAATGGAAATCCATTAAAATGTCTGCGATTCAATTAAAGAGTTGTACTTGACATGGTTTTCGATGGTTCTTGGATCACTTATAGGAAGTGGACGGTGATGTGAAGGGAGAAGTGCCAAAAGAGATTAAATCTCAAGTGGCGAAGTTCTTGAATGTGTTCTTAGACCCACTAGCTGCACGTCTACCAAAACAAAACATGGGCCACACATTTTGTAACAACTAGAGGCAATTTCTCTGTTTAGATCAATGTATTTCCCGAGTCAGGTAGGCAGGGAAGAGGTTGAACTCCATGTCAAATAGTACCCTACAAAAGGGTGAATGGAGCTGAGATGCTCGACATAAGGTAAACTGGTCCTTTTGTGAACAAAAGGGACAATGGCTTATGAATGTGCGTGGACTACCCGAAATTGAACAAGTTGGCAGTGAAAATTTGATTGCTTTTCTTTATCGCAAATTGAGGACATGTCCAACCAATTCTGTGGGGTAGAAGTCTTTTCATTTGTCGATTTGTTTCAGGGGTACCATAAAATCTGCATCATGGAATATGATCAACGTTTGGAGTGCACATGGGAAGTTATCGATTACAAGTTACATGCTTTGGCCTAATGAAGCGCCTCGAAACCTTCCAAGGAGAAATAAACCAAAAGTTTGCCAGGAAAGTTGGTCAGTGTATCTTGGTTTACTTGGACATTGTCCTTGTTTTTCTCACAAACATTTGAAGAGAATATAGAACATTTGAAAAAAGTCCTTTTGGGCATCTGGGAATATAACCTCCAGGCGAAAGCAAGAAAATGTAATATTGCATGAATACATTGGACACATAGTCAGAAAGGATGGTAGTTTTTTCAACACACAAAAGGTCGACGTTGTGGTGAATTGGCCGTGCCCATAACATGCAACGCATGTTAGGCCTTTCCTTGGTCCTTTACATTACTCCTAGAGGTTTCCGCAAGTGTATTTGACCTTGGTTTCTCCACAAACGTGGCTCACGTGCCTTGATAATGGTCATATGAATGCAAGAAGGCTCTTTTTAATGGCAAAGATATTTTATCCAAAGCGCTCATGTTACCTCTTTTACATCCATCACAACCAGAGGAGGTGTAATGTAATGCATCAATAGTAGGAATTGGAGCAATCCAAATGAAAAGTGATCACCTAGTTATGTACGAGAGCCGAAAGTGTTACATATTTCGCTATGCCATGTCTTTGAGTCACCATTTATCAGGGTGACGGCTCTGGATCCCTGTACAGTGCAGGTTTTGCAGGCACACATGGATCTTTTAAAAAACTAGAGGAAATAACGAGCTTTTGTTAACAACCACAATTTCACGCACTTGTCGATCAGTGTATCAAAAAGTGTTTTCTTGCATGCAACACTTCTCATAAGGCATCCACACGAGTGCATGTGAGCAAAGCCCATATGTACATTCCCTGTATAAAATGAAAACCTTGACAGGCTCAACGCGATGTTTAGTAGTTTTTACGAACCACCCATGTTCACTCGTTTTTTTCTCATCCCGATGTGCTCGTTGATACATAGCTTCACGAGTGAGGCCATTTGTTTTACATGGACATGCTGGACCAGATGCAATTTGAATCGTAGGTTTCAGTTAATAATTGATAGACTCATGGTCTGTCAAAGTTGGGAGGTGCCACTTACTGTCTGGGTTTGACAATAGACATGGTAACAGCAAAAGAATGATCGGGCGGTGACCACATGGACTCCCACCAAGCACACGATGGCCGAGGCACCCCTTGGGTTACATTAGCAGCATTATCCCATGGTTCATTGGAGCCATGTGTGCTTCAAATGGCGGTTTGGTGCTTCGTTGCAATCAAAGGCGTTTCAGGCCCCCGTCACTCATGTCAGTGCTGTGTTAGGGATAAACTCATAGATGCAATCCAAATTGTGTAACGAGCACTACGGTGTTCCAAACCATACGCGGTTTGGTACGTTGGAATTCTTGTAACCACCACTTTAATTTTACTGGTGTTATCCTTGTCCAACGATGTAACCAGAATTCATCCCTGGCTCTTCGAGCTTTGGGTCTTGTTGAATTCTGTTAAAACTTTGCTCGCATGGAGCGTGGCAAGAAGAAAAGCACATGCTTTGACTAAGATGACTTCCCAAAAGAGGTGTGAATCTTAGAACGTAGTCAAGCCACGTTGGAACATCACGTCCAACAAGAAGCTCATTCCCATGGGGACGTGGTACCAATATGGTGATCAAGAGCTCCTTAGTGTGCTACACATCTTCACAATGTGGCATTGAAACTTTAGAGGCGCTGGGGGGTGTGACAGTTGTGATCCATCACGACCAATTAATGTTTTTCCATTTAAAACTGACCCTTTCACAATGATAAGTGTGTTTGAGCAAATACCTAAGCCGGTTCTTCTTTAAGTGGAAACATTGACCAAGACACATCAACGTGGCCAGTCCACTAAGCCAAGAGAAGATGAGAGTACAAGCAGCCACCAATGTTGTTGGGTGCTACATGGCATTGCATTAGCTATAGTAAAAACACAAAACCCTCGTTCACTTGTGTAACCACCACCACGAGAGATCATCTACCCTACTATCGGCTAAATTCGGATAAACATTGAATCCCCTTGGGCTCGACCCTGTTGCAGAATTATGTTTCCCCCTTGTAGCCGGTGTGCAGATATTCCTTCCAAAACAAGTTTTGAAAACAAGCGGACTCAATTCATGCCCGCATGACGCTTTCAAAGAGGAAGAAGCCAGCAAAATGGACCCTGGTTGCTTGTTTTTGGTCGTTAGCATGCATGTTTGACCCAGACTCCTGAACATCTCTAAATTCTAGAGACACATAATTCTGCGAGGCCTTGTAGCCAATGTGTGAAAAGTCAGCCCTGGTTGTTTGAAACAAACCAAAAAAAATGTCCTTCGCAAATGACCATCTGAATTTAGGCGGTAGTACAATACTACAATGGTTTTCTGAAGATGATATGGACGGAATCCTACGTAGATCCTTAACTTTAAGACGCTCATAATGTAGACAAGTACAAAAGAGTGTAGGCCATGGGATTTTACAAGCATGGAGAAGACGTTTTTGTGCCATACTCAGGAAACCTTCAAGCAAGTATTTCATCCCGGTTCTATGACCGGCCGGTGGCAGGTCATGTCATACTCTTAGACAATTATTAGTAGCTAGGATGGAGTGAATGCCCAAAAGGGTTACATGGCACACAACCCACATCTTTGAACCATGGCTAGTTAGAAAATACCTGCTGGGATCCTCGGAAAATTTCTGTCCCGTGGGACTCCATGGGAGTTCTCTAGCATGGATGTATAACTGGTCTTTCTGACACAACTTATGGTAATGATGTAACAACATTGGTTGTTGATTATCCCACGAAGGTGACACGTTTCATCCGTACAACCATTAACACGAAGACAAAGGAGAGTGTTCCTCACTTCTTTGAGACGCGTTCCATGCCATGGATGGTTGGGAATAACTCATAGTAGAGACAGGGTTTGTGTCAAACAACTCCATGAACGAGTGCACTCAGTTCACACGGTTGCTGTTAAACAAAGGTCAGCATCCAATGCCACCCCCTTCATTCGTTTATAACATGAGTTCAGAATGATAAGTTCTTTGTTCCCAACCCTTTGATGAATGCATAGCCTCCTGTTTAAACGAGGCAAGGGTTACCTTAAATCATCTTGGTAACAAAATGGCAACATGTCTGAAAAAATTCACCATGGGGCCTCACTTAACATTGGCGACAAGGTGTTGCTTAGCACTCAGAACCATCGGTTGAGATTTCAAAGGGTGCAAAAACTTCTACCGAAGTGGATTGAGCCATTTCATGTCATGACACGTATTTGGCCTGTGGCATACCTATCTTTTTCTATTAGTGTGAATGTACATGACATTTTTCATGTGATCGTGATGGCTCCTTACACGGCAGAAGGAGCCGTCCAGCCACCATCTGTAGTTCATTCTACTGACGGCCAATACGAGGTTCTTTGCCTAATCAAGTACCAAAAACAAACACTTTGGCCATGGATTTTCAGGGAATACCTCGTTTTTTGGGTTGGTTAGGGACCTAACCATAACTCGTTAGATTTTGAATATTGCTTACCCACGCATGTTGTCAACGCGTTTTGGAGCAAATTGGCAGCTCGCATGAGTTAACGCGTGGTAAGATGCAGCACACGGTGACATTCATGGATAAAGACCATAGGAGGTTGGTGATGCCTAACATGGTTGTCGTGTAGACGCTCCTAGAGGAAGGAGGTCACTAGCCGTGGTGGTTGATAGGCTACAACTTAGGTCAAAGTATTGTGCATGTTTTCATGTTTAGTTTGTAATTGATAAAACTTATCTCATTTTCCAATATTGACATCTCACTATCTGGTACTCTGTGAAATCGCTGGGCATGAATAAAGATGGTTTATAAGACGTGGGGAGGAATGTAACAAGAGAGCCAACTCGGCCCTCTGATCCCCTACCTTGTAGGAAGGGAGGTGGTTTGCAGCCACTCGTCTCCATTACAATGGTTGGATAGTGGTCAGCAACTCGGTGGCCTTCGGCTGGCTGCTGTCATATTGGTTGAATGTCCGGCGCCCGGTCGGGTGATGGGCCGGCCACTCGTCGCCTGGCCTTTGGCCTCCGATGGAGTTGGTGATTTGATTGACAGCTGGGAGGTTACGAGTGCCCTGCGGATGAGTCATGCGGCCTCATACCTTTTCCCTTGCCCCCCCCCTCCTTGCCAGTGAGAGCAAGCGAGGATGAGGGATAGTCATGAGTGATAGGGACACAAGAAAAAAAAATTGTATCCGCGAAATCATCAAACGTGCATCGCACGTGAGAATTATGCGCCATGGCATAGAAACAAAAGTTGAGTTTGTTTCAGGCCAGATTATAGTTTATGATATGGAGAACATCTAAAGTTCAAGAGTTCAGGTAACACCCCTCTTGTTTTGGACCACATGGAGGGGTCGAGGTGAAAACATAAATGGGCCTCTGGAGACTCGAAATGTTGGAGTCCCCTCCCACTGGTCATTGATGATGATTGCTCGGAAAAGTGACGCGTAGGGAAAACTCCCTCGAGTGTGCTCCATAAACCATTGTACGAGCTCCAATAATGATCTTTACATAGCAACTAAAGACAAGACCTGCTGTAGATGTTGATTTCTACAAGTCCATAAACTCCATGCATGGGCACGTTTTTCATTACCTCCATGGCACAACACGATTTTACTTCAGGATTTCTTGTACGGATGGACAGAGGCAATTTTGATCACGTGCCATTCCTCAAGTTTTAGACAAGGTCAATCGCTCTTTTCTTGCAGTTAGAAGAATAGTACAAACTATGTTTTTGTTCAATCATCTTCTCGGTGACGATAGACTCATAAAAAATGGACCTTCATATTCACGCAATCACTGACTTCTCCGTGGAGCGTCCTGACGTTCCCTCTCATGATGCAGCCTTTTGTGTGTTGCATGACGCAAGCGCCCAAGACCCCAAGTATGCTTCATTCTATTCTGCGTTATTGTATGTATGCGCTTGACAGTTAAGACACTTGTTGTCTGAGTCCCAACGAGCGGGGTCTAAGTTTCACAAAATTCTGTTCTTGACGTTTGAAATCCCCATAGCTCAAGAGGAAGCAATCGCCAGCGTTGAACACTTCATCTCTGCAATAACGGTAAACTACCAGCTTCATAGCTGCTCGTGTCTTTGCGAGGGTTTGCCATGTTTACTTCGAGATGCTTGCAAAGTCCTAGCGGTGAATGTCTACTATGGAAATGTTACTCATAATTCGTAACCCGGCCAGTGTGGTGGGATGTTTGTTGTGCACCTTCTCAAAGGGTGTTTTACCCATTGTTGTTGAAGTTGCGGGGTTGTATACGAGTTTCGCGGTTGGTAGTTTTAGTGTCCTATGAGTGCCGTGTGGCTTGCTTAACGTTTGGACAATTTGTTTGAGCCTCTCGTTGGTTTGCCCACTTTGTCTAGCAGTCTGAGGATGGAACACCATTGATATTTGGATTTGAATGTCGTAGTGTGCCATCTGTTTGTGCCAAAAACGGCTGGTGAAGTGGCCGTTTGTATCGCTAATGATGGTACGTAGCACTTTGTGTATCCACACAACCGGCTTTAGAAACATCCACAATGCTCCTTCTGTGGTGACGGTGGTCATCGTCAGGATGAAGAAGGACGTTTCAGAAATCTTTCTACCAAGATGAGGATGGCGTCATACCCCCCAGGAGTGGAGGACACTCTTGTCACAATGTCCACGGTGATATCGTCTTACTTTTCCATCTGAATGGGTAATGGTTGGAGTAGTCCAGGTGGCCTCGTGTGCTAATGTTTCCGTCTCTCACAGGTGTCGCATGACTTGCAAAAGGCTACCATGTTGGTCTGCATCTTTCTCTGCCAAGAGTGTTTCGTTAGTTTCTTTGGCATCTTGTCCTCACCAAAGTGTCCACCTGGACTGGTGCGGTGGCCTTCCTCTGGGAACACTTGCCATGGCTCCTTGTTTTAAGGAATGAAAAAGAGGCAACTGAATTCACGTCGCCACTAGCGGTAGTCAAACCAAAACTTGGTTTTTTGTTACCTGCTTAACTCCTCAGAATTCTTTGCAAAGAGCGTTGCAAGGTATCAGTCTTGATCGACGAGCAACATGTCGATCTCAACAATTTGACCTTATCATCGACTTGAATCGTCTACCGGATTGGATTTTCTGGGATGGTCTTGGATGTTGTGGTCAGAGCTAGACTCGAGGAACTCTATCCATCGAGGTTGTTGACGTCTTGGGCTCCACTGGAACTTGCGATGTTTTAGGGCATGTTGTTCGGTGCAGAAAATGCATCGTCGACATTCCAGGAAGCATTGCCATGTATTGAATACGTGCATGACTAAGAGCATGTATTCTTCATGCAATGCGTCATTCAATTATATCCTGTGTAGTTTTGTTGAAAACTACGCGACCGGTTGTTCTCTGCTGCCATTTCCATGGAGGAGAACGACTCCAATGGCTTGATCGAATGCATCAGTGGCCATGCAATACTCCACCATTGGGACTTGCCAATCTTAAGGCTTGTGTTAAGGTCAAAACATTTGTAAGAGAGAAGAACGTTCCCTTTTTGCTGTCCTTCCAATTCCACTATGTGGTGTTCCAAGTGAGACCGAGGGGTGCTTACACCCGAGCATGGTCCTTAAGGAATCAACGGTAGTAACTACAGAAGCCCAATAATACGTGGGCATCTTGAACTTTTGTGGGCATCGGCTACGAATACCTCCGCCTATTTTGGGTCCATGGTGATCCGTTTATCGTCAATGATGTCCATGAAAAACCCAATCAAACTGCGACCGAAGGCACACTTCGAGATTTTTGTGAAAACTTCATCTCTTTGTAAGACCTCAACAACTTTTCAACGATGTCCATTGTGCTCCTCCATGTGCGGCTAGATACCAGGGTGTCTTTGAGTTACACGGTGACAAAGTCATCCAGGCACGGGAAGAAATGTTGTTCATCACTTTAATACATGTTGCCGGGCAATTGCGAGTCCAAACGACATGACCATGAGCTCAAGGTGCCTGTCTTTGTTGTAGAATTACGTATTCCCAGTGTTCTTATCGGATACGTGAATCTGATGATATCCGTTGCATACATCAATTTTGCGAAGAATTCGAGCCCCACTGAGTTAGTTGAATAGTCCATTTATTCGTGGGAGGGGGATAGTGGTTGTTGATGGTGATACCGTTCAACGCCCGGTATTCCACGTACATCCACATATCTCTTATTTTGTTTACCACAAAAAGGTGTGGTGCAAGATAGGGTGTTGTGGATGGTCACATGAACCCCCGCCTGAGCATCTCATCCAGTTACTTCTTGAGTTGAGTCAACTTGTGATCACTCATCCGAAACGATACCTTCACGGTTAGTCTGGTGTCCAGCTTCAAGTCTATCTGATGGTTGATGTTTCGTTGTGGTGGTAGCTCTCGTGTTAGTTTTTCGGGAAAAGCCCCTTTGAACGACTCGATGAGCTCTGGGAACTCTATGATACTGCTACGTACTTCTCACTTGTTGATGCCATTTGTGTGGCTTTGGCAATTACGATTTATTCCGCTTCCTTTGCTTCCACGTGGACTAACCACACTTGAGCTCCGCATTTCAGGTACGGCTTGGCCATCTTCAAATACACTGGTTGGCGTTTTGTAGCTATCGCATCTTCCATTGTTCCATCCACCCCCACTACTTCCCATAACCGTCGATGCTTTGTGGGTCGCTCGACTGAAGATAGGTGTTGATATTCTCACTGATGCTCATGTAGACTACTCTGGTGCTCTAGTCAACATGTAGATTGCGTCGAAACACAAAATCTCACATAGGGATGATTTTTTATCACTCACTGGACAAGTCCTCTTGACCACTACGTCATGTATAGCTTTGATTTGATGGGGGAGTGGTTCGTAAAGTTGACAAATCTACAACTATCCTTTGATGGGTTTTCTTTTGAAGGCTCCCAAACCTGTGTGCAAATCCAGCTTCCAAATCATGTCATTGCTACAAGACGCCCCTCCATCTGGTAGTGCCCGTAATGTTCTGCGACTTTTCATAAGGCCTTTATTGCACTAATAGTAGTATCGCCAGTTGTTTGTCCTCGTACCCCTCATCGAACTCTGTGATCTGAGGAACACTTGTATGCGATGGTGTGAGCCGCTCTGATGGGCGATCGGAAAGCGTAGCATTTTTAGATAAGGCAGGAGCCTTGCCGTACACTCCTACCCTCTGTTGTGTCCCGACCATTCGCTCCTTTTTTGGATCCCCCCCCCCATTTTAGCTTATTGTTTTCACTCTTGGCAGACGTGCGAGACATGACGAGCTTTTCTCGAGTCCAACAAAGCTGTTGATCGTACGGACAGAAGGTGTCGATCTCCATCGGAGATGAGGTTGCTGCGAACTGCGACTTTCCCATGCCACGATAACGATCGTGGCTTCATGGTTGCCAATCGTTGGATTCTTCCATCCGTGCATGATAGTCGGCGCTATTGATACGATCGGCTGCTATGATCATTGGGGAAACATCGGCTTGGATGTTAAAATGGTGTTTACTTGCCGAATATCTCCCTTGAAACTATTGTTGTAGTAGGAACACATTTTGTTAGGTGCGAGGTCACTGGCGTTGATGATGTTTTGGAAAGGTCAAATGTATGTAGCCACGTTGGACCGTTGACGCACATGTTGGAGTTTAAACCGCGTGTCAGTCTTATTGTCCACCGTTCCAAAGCGAACGAGTGTAGCACGCGCAACATCACTTCACGTTTTTGGTGGCACGAGAGAATCGTGCCACATTAGGTTGAAGTGCTCAGGAGGTAGAAAGCCTTTGGATGCGGAGGTTGGAGCGATCGCGAGAGCCGCTGATGCAGCCTTGCCAGTCTCTTACTGACGTTGGATGGCCATTACATCAAACCACCAACTCAAAGTTGTGCTATGTGAAAGCGAAGCCGCGAGGTCAATTTTCTTATTGGCGTTGTCGACCACAACAGCATCACCTCAAGTACACCTTAACACTTTTGAGCCATGTCGTGATAACCGGTCACTTGGAGTTTGTGGGGCCGAACGACTGAGGGGGTGCGGATTGAATTATGGGTTCACTCGAGAGTTGCAAATTTCATTCGGTTAGCACTACATCGTTCGCACGAGAAACTCGGAGCTCCTTCATCGGCATGTTGAGTTGTTGGAGGAGATGCGTGTTGAGGCTCTCGAGTTTTGTCAGTTTCTTGTACGGGTCTTCGCTGACTTGTGCTTGTCGGCCGTTGAATCCCATTGTGCCAAGTGTCGACCTAACGGGTTTCGGGGGGGGGGGGGTAAAGGGTTTGTTGAGCCTGAGGGGTTCATCACCGGATTGGCCGTTTGGTTCCTAGGCACTGCACCATTTGCGGAGGAAGTTGCTATTGCCGCCTATATCACATGAAGAGCGTCGTTTTTCATTTTGTATTGACCCGCCATCGCTAGAGTACTCGCAGAGGACTGGTACTCGTCGCTGGGTGCGCTTGCTTTGTTCATTATTCTTGTCGCGAAGTCGGCGATCTTTTGAATAGCGGTGATGCGCCGAGGACTTGTGCGAGGGTGTTGCTAGGTAGTTAATGTGTCGGTTGCCCCTCCAGTGCCACTGGGCTCTTGCATCAAGTGTTGCACCGAGCGGAACAGAGGTGGTTCACAGGGATGAGGTGCGGGACAAAAGACGATTTGTTGTTTTAGGACCAATGGATAGAGGCATGAGACGGGTCATCGGCGTAACTGTACCTTGATGACAAGTTTCAAGTAAGTCGAGCGTATGTATACACTGTCGAGAATGAGAATCAGGCATAAGTTGGGTCATCGACGTTCGGGCTGAGGGACGCGTGCAACATCGCGCCGTGAGTGGTGGATCTGAGAAGCTCCATCAAGAAGATGGGGAGCTTCAACATCATTTTTAAGCTTCTTTATGAAATTTGAGTGTTGTCAAGAAGTCAACCGAACGATATCGATACATTGATATTGTTCCCATCATGGAAAACGGTCGAACTTATCAGAAACTTCTGGAACGGGACCCTGGAGATCAGGGAATTTGGCCAAAATTCCCTCAGCCAACCAGCAAAAAAACATGAACGGGCGGGTCATGAGTGTACAAACAGAAATGCCCACTTGCGAGTTGTAGGGACTAGTACATTTGAGAGACTTAACAGACGATGTGGATAGATGGTGACGCAATAATAGAAGTGCGTCACGGTGTGAATATACACTCATCTAAACCGTTATAGCGAGGAGGCGGCAAACCCGCGGCGAGTGCGGGTGTGTGTCGCTATGTGCCAGGTGCGGTTGCGAGAGATCTCGGATGTATGAGGGAAGGGAATGTGTGAATAATTCTTTTTGGGGCATCTGGGCGGACACGTTGAGGGAAAATGAGAGAACGTGATCTGGTCTTAAACTGCAGTAATGCAAAGCATATATACAACAGCTAGGTGTGTAGAAGGGGCTATTACGATGACAGAATGACGATTCTGTAATCCAATTTCACCGAATGAACGGCTACATTTACGACTGGGGAATCGAAAACCTCGTTGTCATTCAGGACCGGTCGTCGAAGTAACATCCATCGGTTGTGAGGATTCTCATAAAATTCCAAAATTGCATGAATATGAAGAGACCCTTTTTTCTGGTGGCAGATGACACAGCGTTTGTGATGGTTGCAATTATAGAACGGCAAACGGGATTTTTTCCCGAGTCGCTCATTAGATTACATCAACGTTGGGCCTTCATGCGTCCCGCGGACAGCTTCACCTGTGCCTAAAGATCTGTCCGAACACAGCAGAGGCTCTCGCGCTCGAGTCTGCTTTGAATCCTGAAAGATTTTCCCGAGCCGCAGTCTCGTTTGCCGTTCCTTAGTTGCAATCATATTTGGCACCATTTCCGCTAGTCCGAGAAGTATCTAAGCAGATCCTTTCCCTATCTGGGGCTCACGGCGATTCCGCGCGCGATGCGGGTACTGCGCTGCGTGGGACCGACCAATAAGCCGCACAAGGGCAGCCAAGACGAGCATGGACATGTGCTGCCTCCCTGTCACATAATGTGCTGCCCGACAGCGTATTGCTCGGACACATGGCGCGGCCGGCTTGTAGGAAGGGAGCAACGTGCCGAGGGCAGGGAGTGCGTCAACTCATGGATGCATTACAGTGGTTGCTGCACGGGCGGTCATCCCGGGCCTTGGCCTTGCTTGGGCGCAGCGCTCGCGCCAATTATTCACGACTAATGGAGCAGCGAGCATCTGCGATTCCGATGCAGCGGCGGCCGTGGCAGCTGCTGCTGCAGCAGCAGCAGCTATTCTCTTGTGCGCATTTGCTGCGTCGGCTGTTGCCGAAGCAGCAAATGCGCAGGACAGAACGGCACAGGCTTCACATGACTCGCAGAATGCCCTGGATTCTGCCTCTGCTGACGGCTGCTATTGCAGATGTGACACCGCGCCTGGACACCGAGCCACGAGCATCAGCAGCAGAGGCAGAGCATCGTCAGTAGCAGCAGCAGCAGCGGCAGCAGAAGAAGCTGCGGCAGCAGCAGCGGCGGCGGGTGCGGCAGCAGCGGGAGCAAGAGGAACAGCGGCAGCAGCAGCAGCAGCAGGGGCAGCGGCAGCAGCAGGAACGGCAGGAGCCGCAGCAGCAGCAGCAGCAGCAGCAGCAGCAGCAGCAGCAGCAGCAGCAGCAGCAGCAGCAGCAGGGTCACTTCAGCACAGACGCACGATCCGGATGAGCAACCTCACACCCCACAGTGGCGTGCTTCCGAAGTTCCTGCAAGGCTCAAACAAATCCTATCCAACGATAACGATTCCCTTCTGTCCGGCGGGTGTCCTTCAGGGAAGACTAGCCGTTCGTTCGTTGTCTCACCGATCTCCGAACTGGACAATCCGTCTACAGCTCCAACCCTCCAAACTGCTAGGCTTGGGTGCGTGTCTCGCCGTCCCATCGCCTCGTCGCCTCGTCGCCTCGTCGCCTCGCGATTGTACACCCTTGAGTGAGAGGGCCTAGACTGCCACTACGACGACGCATGCCATGCCCGCCCGTGCCAAAAGAGACGACGCTAGAGGAGGGACATTTCCTGCCTTGTCGCGCACTGTGAGCCCGACACCGTTTGAGCGGCGAGCGTTTCCGCTTTGCTTTTGTCGTGTGCTGCGCACAGAGGACGAAACAGCAGGCGGCAGTGGCACAGCAGGCCCTGGGGTTAGCGAACAGATTGTGGCAAAGAACGGCAGAATAGGCAGGGACAGCAGCACCAGCTGTGAAATAAACGGCAGAGGCGAGCAGGGAGGGGTAGGAGCAGGGAGCTCCGGTGCCAGCGCATAGGGAGTGGTAGCAGCAGTGGCGGCGGTGGCTGCAGCAGCAGCAGCAGCAGCGGCGGTGGGAGTCGGTGGCAGCAGTAGCAAGGCTACCATCATCATTGCCATTTTGAAACAGGAGGAGCAAGGCGACCATCATCATCGCCTTTTAACAGCAGTACCACCCAGCAGCAACCGCATAAGCAGCAGCAGCAGCAGCAGCAGCTGCAGCAGCAGCAGCAGCAGAGCAGGAGGAGGAGGAGGAAGAGGAGGAGGAGGAGGAGGAGCAGCGGTAGGAGGAGCAGGTGGGGGAGGGGGTCAGCAGCAGCAGGGCATGTGCTTGTGACAGGGTTTGGCACGCATTTCCCTCTCTCTCTTCGCCGTGAAGAAGTAAAGCTTGGGATAGGAGCAGACTGCTGCTTGCGTTGGAGAAAAGAATTTCTTCAACGCTTTGCAAAGTGTTTAAAAGATTTTAATCAGGCGTGGGATTTGAGCAGACTGCTGCTTGCGTTGCGGTTGCCAGCAGTAACTGGGATTACAGCAGAAACTGGGATAGGACCAGTAACTGGGATAGCAGCAGTAACTGGGATAGCAGCAGTAACTGGGACTGTGCTTGCCGCAACGTTTGACCTCAGGTGGGTTGAAGGCGTGCCCATCCGTGTGGCCCTGAGCTCGCAGGGGAGTGGGTTGGGCGTGGCAGGAGGCTCGGTAGGCGGTCCAAATCCAGATCAGCATTCGGTAGGCGGTCCAAATCCAGATCAGCATTCGGTAGGCGCGGAAGGGCCTGGCAGGGATGACGCGATGGACAGAGGACGTGGTCGGCGAGGGTTCACGGCGCATATTGTCGGAAGGTGTGTCATTGTAGATGGACAGAAGCTCTGTCCCTTTGCTGGGTGGTGGGGGGAGGGAAAAGGGGGGGGGGGGGGGGGGGGGGGG
>SZWC01006257.1:35681-77383 GCA_023375785.1 Penium margaritaceum | reverse complement strand
CGTCGCTGCTCAGTACATCAGGATCCCTATCCTGTGAGGTGCTGTCTGAGGGTGCTACGGAACTGGACTCGGAACCATCTGGGCTGTGTCCGCTACAACCCTCAGCAAGTATCTCGGCTAACGTATCCTGTAGTGCACGCAACCACCCCTCTGCATCCCTCAGCTCACACTCTCTAGACATCTGGATGTAATCGCTCATCCCCATATCTCCAATGAAGGTGTAACATGGAGCATCCTCCAGTGGAGGGATGTCGCCGCACAATATCGCTCGAACGGTAGCGACGTACGTCTCCTGCGCGATGATCTGGGAGCGAATGTCATCCTCCTCAGCTCGGCATCTCAGACAGGAATGACCGGATGCTGCCGACCTGGTGAAGGGCACAGACTCTGCAGTCACCACCATAAGTGGGCAAGACTCTGACGCCCCCCCCAAGACGTCTCTATCAGCTATTGTATGATCACTGACTAATGAGGGACAGAACAGCACGGCTGATGCGGTCGATGCAGCTGAGGCTGCCGATGTAGCTGATGGTGTCAATGGAGATGATGCTGCCGATGCAGCTGCTGATGCAGATGCTGCAGGTGCTGCCGATGCTGCCGGTGCTGCTGATGTAGTAGATGCTGCTGATGCAGCAGATGCTGCCGATGATGCCGGTGGCGCTGATGCAGCTGGTGCTGATGATGCAGCTGGTGCTGATGATGCAGCTGGTGCTGCCGAGGAAGGTGCTACTGCCGATGTAGCGGACGGAACAGATGCTGTAGGTGCTGTAAAGGATGTCGATACAGTAGATGTAGCTGATGCCTCAACAGGTGATGCTGTAGAAGATGTAGGTGCTCTCGCTGAGGGAGAGGATGGATCTGATGATCCTGAAGGTGCCGAAGCTGTGGATGCAGCAGATGAAGCCGATGCTGCATCTGCTGGTGAAGAAGCAGATGGAGCAGAGGGTGCTGCTGGTGCAGCAATCACAGCGGATGCAACTGGTCCTGTAAGTGAAGCAGGTGCTGTAGGAGAGACTGATGAATCTGTGAATGCAGCAGAGGATGCCGAGGCTGCGGCTGCTGGTGAGGAAGTAGACGGAGCAGGTGATGTAGACGGTGTGGATGTGTCTGATGCTGCTGCTACTCCTAAAGCTGTAGAAGCTGCAGAGGACACTGCTGCAGGCTCTGCAGCAGGTGGGGCAGTCGGTGCAGCGAGTACAGCTATACCAGCTGNAAGTTCTAGCCCCCCCCCCCCAGCTCTGTAGAGCTTGTTACTCAGTTCATCAGCCAATCAGAAAATAGCTAATTTCAGGCTGGCAGGTTTTCTCGGTGAGGCCTGCCAGACGGCCGACAGCCCAAAACCCAGGCGTCGTCCGTTTTGCCTGAAAACTGGACCATACCATAACACCGCCGTTGCGAATGCAGCCGTGCGGTCAGAATCTGCTAGAAAAATAGTAGCGAGGAGTTATGGCAGCCTGAACCTAGGCAGTGCCCACGACGTTTTATGCTGCCAAACAGGGCCATGCAACATGCAACTGGGACCCTAGGCAGCGCATGACGACGCAGGCACGACAGTACGCGCTGGACGCATGCAGACAGCGACTGCGGTGGCAGTGACTGCCGGCAGCGCGACCGCCGAGGAGGCCTACCAATGGAGCTGAACACGTCGCCGGAGAAAGGGGGCTCCAGCGAACTGCAAGACGACCTCAGCGTGCGTCGGCTCCACCGGACTATAGTTAGCCACGAGTACTATGCTAGCAAGCAAGTGAGTGGCAAGCGACGAAACACGCCATGGATCGGGGAAAGTTAGTAGTTGAGACACGAGTTAACGAGTAACGAGTGAGCGAGGTGGTGAGAGCCAGTTGACCGGGCCACCCACGCGAGGCAATCGTCGTGGGGCCCGACCGCCACCCAGGGATCGAACCCGACCCTGGAGCGAGCGAGCTCCAGGCGGTTTCTCACACGCCGGCAAAAACCGGGTGTGTGGTCCCGAGGGATCAGCAACCCGGTTCACCACTCTAAGAACATGCAAGTATTCAACCAACTAACAGGCATGCAATCCTACAAGTTGTATCCCCCATTTTGGCGGGTGAAGTTATTACTAAACTAAGGCTTGTGACAAGGCTAGTGCTGAAGCCACCACTTGGCAGCTTGATGGAGACACCTCCACTGTGCACTTCATGCTGCACCACAATCTTGCACCAGGGAGCCTTAGTCCAGTTCAATCACCTGCAGTGGTGAGGTGTGTGCATGAATGGAGACAAGAGGGCACTTGCGTGTGTTTGTGACAATAACAAACACTCCCCCATGACCCACAGACGAACAGGCCACACACACACAGAACACAGAACGAGGAGAACATCACAGAATTCACATCAACCAGCGGCATCATGAGAGCGCAGCAAGCCAACAGCATGCACAGCTGCCTTGAACATTCCACTGCTGAGCGCTTTGGTGAGAAAGTCTGCACGCTGTTGACGAGTGTTGACCCAGACAACCTGAACTTCCCCAGCGGCAATGCGCTTGCGTACAAACTGATGCTCAATGTTGATGTGCTTAGTGCGAGAGTGATGCATGCCATCATTCTCAGCAATCGCCTTCGCACTCTGGTTGTCACAGCGCAGGGTGATGCAATGAATGGGAACACGCAACTGCTGCAACAGGCGGGACAGCCAAACACTCTCACACGTACCTGCACCCAGTGCCACATACTTTGCTTCACTGGAGCTACTGGCAACACAACCCTGTTTTCCACTCTTCCAGGAGACAGCAATCCCTCCAACAAGAAAGATGTAACCAGTGCGGCTGCGAGCATCTGTGTCATGTGCCCAGTCGCTGTCTGTGTAGCCGTCAACAACTACTAAGGGCTGAGCACGGTAGCAGATTCCTATGCGTGCAGTGGACAACGCGTAGCGGATGACGCGCAGTGCGGCCTCCAGATGCTTCTGTCGAGGCTGCTGGGAGAACTGGGAAAGGAAATTGACCGCGAAGGCCACGTCCGCCCTAGTGGTGGTGGCGAGATACATGAGGGAGCCGACAACACTGAGGTAATCGGTAACGTTGACAGGCTCCCCCAACTGCGTTGAGTCCAGTGACTTCAGCAGACGCTGACCTGCTGGAGTCATCGGTGTGGACGCGGTGGGGACGTCTGCGAGCAAAGGGGCAAAACGCTCCCCCAGTGTGCGTATGTACGCAGCCTGGTGCACATGCAGGGTGCGACGCTGACGATCACGCTCAAGCTCCATCCCCAAAAACACCCGTGCAGGACCTAGATCCTTCATCTTGTATGCAGAGTGCAGTAAGCCTTTCACTGACTGGACAGCTGCCGGGCTGGGTGAGGCGATGAGCAGGTCATCAACGTAGGCCAACACCGCCACAAACGGCTCTGAGGGGGCGCTCAAGAAGAGCGCTGGATCAACCGTGCTGCGACGGTAACCTCCCCGCTCGAGAGTCAAGGAGATCTCCATGTTCCAACACCGCGGCGACTGCTTGAGCCCATAGAGGGCTTTGCGCAGTCGCCAGACCTTGCTCGTGCCATCGGTGAAGCCCGGGGGCTGTATCATGTAGATCTCTTCATCGAGCTTCCCGTGCAAGAAGGTGTTGTTGACATCCATCTGCTCCAGTTCCCAGTCGTGCTGGGCGACGAGACTCAAAAGTTCTCGAGCAGTGGTACATCTCCCGACCGGTGCGAAGGTCTCATCAAAGTCAACGCCAGGGATCTGGGAAAACCCCTTTGCTGTGAGACGTGCCTTGTAGTGGTCGACTGTTCCATCGGGCTTCAGCTTACGCCGAAGGACCCATCGGGCGGAGACTGCCTTGCGACTTCTAGGCAGATCCACTAGCTCAAAGGCCCCATGGTCTTGGAGGGCTGTGAGCTCCTCCTGCATGGCCTTCTCCCAGAGGGCAACGTCTGCCGCCTCACGAGCCTGCCGGACCGTGGTGGGCTCAGGAGGGAGAGTGGGGAGGCCAGCGGCCGCAAAGCATGCGGCGACATAACCGGCGATAGAAGACTAAAGAACACTGTGGAACTCGTGGGCTACAAGAGCATAGC
This sequence comes from Penium margaritaceum, assembly GCA_023375785.1. NCBI lineage: Eukaryota > Viridiplantae > Streptophyta > Zygnematophyceae > Desmidiales > Peniaceae > Penium > Penium margaritaceum. The sequence continues at coordinate 73,353 of SZWC01006257.1, read as the reverse complement.
CAACTGCAGAGTTTGGGTGTACAACGCTCACAGACAGGCCCAGTGCATCAAGGCCGGTGGGGCGCATTGAGGGACCAGCTGTGGAGGATGAGGCTCTGGAGCGGGTGACTCGTTGAGAGGCAGTGGACGAGCCTGCCAGAAGAGACTCAGTAGGCGCCCTAGAAGAGGAGGGCTGAGAGGACTGAGAGGGAGGAAGAGCACGAAGTCTCCCCCCACGAGTATAAGACTCTGGACAGGGGAGGCGAGCCTGAGGCGGGTCGCCTGCGGTGGTGTCAAGCACCGGAGAAACTGCAGCGCCAGGAGATGAGGTGGGAGTAGAGTGGGTAGTGGACTGTGCGGGAGTGGGCGCCGAGTATGAGGACTCGGGACTCGCGGTAGACGGCGAAGACACAGGGCTGCCGGCTGAGGGCAGGGGCGACCCGGACTCTGGGGAGGGCACTGAGGCCCCCGACTCTGAAGAGACTGAGTCCTCGTCAGTGTCTGTGGGAGTGACAACAGGGGGCGCTGTGTGAGAGGGAGAAGTGGACGCACGGAGATCGGAGGCTGGAACAGACCCACCCCCCCCAAGCCGACGAAGCGAGGAGAGAGAAGACGGAGGAGGGACATGGGACAGGTCACGGGGAAAGACATCCTCAAAGAAGAGGGCGTCACGCGACTCGATGACGCGGGAACGGTCGGGGTCCCAGAAGCGCCACGCCTTAGACATGGTAGAGACACGTGCAGAGGCGAGCACGAGGACTCAGTTTGCCATCACGAAAGTCCTCTGGCTACCAGACAGCAGCCACACAGCCCCAGACGCGAGCCAGACGGAGGTCAGCACGGAAACCGTACCAGCGCTCAAAGGGAGTGACGTGACGAGGAAGGGGACCGTGTGGGACACGGTTCCACACCCAGGTCATGTAGCACATGGCCTCGAAGGAGAAGACATGAGAGAGGGAGGATTCGCTGAGGAGAGTACGAACACCATCAGCGAGGGTGCGGTTCCAACGTTCAGAGACACCATTCTGCTGGGGTGTGTAGGGGGCGGAGGGCTCCATACACACCCCAAGAGAGGTGAGAAATCGAGCGGTGAGACCCATGAACTCGCTACCACGGTCACAGCGGAAGACTTTGAGCCGGCGACCACAAGCTAGCTCAGCTTGTGGTAGCCAGGACTCAAGTGTGGTACAGACTTCACTCTTTTGCCGAAGGGCAAAAACCCACCGCATGCGAGAAAATTTGTCTGTGAGACAGAGGACATAACGACCGACACCCCCAAGGGCGTCATGGGCAAGAGGTCCCATGACGTCAGCGTGCAGGAGATCAAGTGGGTGAGACGTGCGAGACTCAGACGTGGAAAATGGGGAGCGGTGCATTTTGCCTTGAGCACAGTCAAGACAGTCAGTGGGACAGGGTGCAGAGAACGTGTCGGCATCAAGGCCATGAGCAGGCATGTCCCGAAGCAGACTGTCAATGGTGGCAGTGTGAATGTGACAGAGACGACGATGAAGCAACTGCGAATGTGCAAGAGTGAGGGAACGAGCCACATGAACAAGAGCAGTTGTGGAGGGATGGGGTGCAAACGAGGGCATGCAGAACAAGCGGTCACAACGAGTGCCACGCAGTAAGACACGACCAGTAGTGCGATGCATAACAGAGGCAATACCCCGACTGGATGAGAAGTCCATTCCCTGGTCGTCAAGTGTCGTAACAAACAGCAAACTGAGCTCAAGAGCGGGCACATAGAGAATGTCAGGGAGGAAGAGCTCCCCCCCAGGGCCAACAAAATGGACGACACCGACACCCTGGACGGGGAGAAGGTGGCCAGAGCCAGTACGTACAAAGCGAACAGAACCGACAGGACCCAGCGACACAAATGCTGAATGACAGGAAGTCATGTGGTAGGTGGCTCCTGAATCAAGAATCCAGAAGCCACCCGTCACACGGAAAGACGCAGGGTCACGACTCACAGCGGCAATGGCAGAACGAGGAAAGAGACGCTGACCACAAGCGGCAAGACAACGAGGGAGATTGTATGACTGCCACTCCTCAATCCACGGGACGTCAACTGGGGGACACCTCTGAACATGCAAGACCCTCCTCAACCGAACGTACACTCTCACCTCCCTGATCACCGAGGTGACGCTGGTGAACGGCGTGAGAAAGCACAGAGTCCAGCTGGCGGGTGTCCTCAGATGGTCCGGTGATGAGTGCGGTAGAGGAGGGTAGCTGGGGACCAGGGGTGGAGGAAGCCCATGTTGGAGGTGAGTAGAAGCCAGAGGGAGGCCCGAAGTAGACATGGCTCCCAAACCCCGGGGGCCAACCCCAGGGTGCGGATGGAGGAGGTGAAGGGAGGGCAGTGCTGTAGGCAGCAACTGTAGACAATGGAAAAGAAGCGTGTGCAGAGCTATGACTGGACCCTGCGGAGGTGGAGGAGCGGGCAGAGTCGCCATCAGACCTTAAAGAGCGTGCCCAGTGAGCACGCATGGCGGAGGCCAGGCGTACATCATCTCGTGGTGCAGGGCACTTGGTCGCCGCATGACCAGCGGCGCCGCAATCCCAGCAAGTGACAGTGCTGGAGGAGGAAGAGGAGGATGCGGCGCTATCAGAACCGCGACCTCTGCCACCCTTCCCCTGCCCGCCACCGCCAGAGCCACCCCCTCGGCCTTTACCTTTGCCACCCCCTCCACCATGCCCCCCCCTTGGGAAGCAAGAGATGTGGCGGTAGTAGCAGAGGTGGAGATGGAGGACAAGCTAGAGGCTGAGGAGGTGGAGGAGGAAGGAAATGCGGTGGCTGCTGCTGCAACGGCTGCGCGGTGAATGCGTTTGTTCTGCAAGGAGCTCCACCAGTCGGTAAGACGCTGGGAGGTGAACTCCCATAAGGCCCCAATTCCAGGGGGTGCGTCGGTGGGAACATGAATTGCCGCCAGACGCTCCAGCTCTGTGGCTTTCACTTCGCGAAAGATGTCGCTGAGCTCCGNTGGAGATGGAGGACGAGCTAGAGGCTGAGGAGGTGGAGGAGGAAGGAAGTGCGGTGGCTGCTGCTGCAACGGCTGCGCGGTGAATGCGTTTGTTCTGCAAGGAGCTCCACCAGTCGGTAAGACGCTGGGAGGTGAACTCCCATAAGGCCCCAATTCCAGGGGGTGCGTCGGCGGGAACAGGAATTGCCGCCAGACGCTCGAGCTCTGTGGCTTTCACTTCGCGAAAGATGTCGTTGAGCTCCGGGATGAGGCCGCTGACGATGGAGAGAACAACAGGGAGTCGGCCTGGGGCGGCCTTACCGAGGTCACGTAGTAGTCGCAGACTGCGAGCCCAATAGGCGTCAGCAGTCTCGTCAGCACGCATGGAGAGCGTGTTGAACTGGACGGTGAGGACGCTCTGTGCTGCATGTCCACTGACTGTCGTGCACCGCTTGATCAGGGCATAAGCCTCAACCGGGGTGCGGCGTGCAGTGTCAGCATTGTAGGATCCAATCTCATCAGTGAGATCGTCTGGTCCGGTGCGAATGAGGACACGGACAGCTCGTGCCGACTCAGAATCGACTGGCACAAAAGGTGGAACAGCTGAGGGATTTGGTGCATGGTAGTATTCCCAGAGTTGTTCCCCTTGCGTCCAGACACTGAAACGAACCTCCCAAGAGTGAAATGTAAGATTGGAGGTGAAATGGGGTGGAATGGAATCAAAGTCAGGCTTGTGTTGCACTGATGGAGCCAGGGCTTTGGTCGCAGCAGCGCCAGCGGCTGCGGCGACTGCAAGTGGATCAGAGGAAGATGGGCCAGCGGCAGTGGAAGCGGAAGCGGGAGAGGTGGAGAACACTGCAGTAATGCTAGCGGACTGAGTGCTGCACAATGTGGGCTGCAGACGATTCAGAACCAAGTCAGCAATGTGATCGGCGAATGTCTCTTGGTCAGCCTGCTCAGCCCACAATTTTTCCTCAGCAGCGCGCTGAGCACTGAGAGCTGCCTGCAACGCAGTGCGCTCACACTGAAGCTTAGCTTGCAGTGCTGTGTATTGGTCATCGTCAACTGGCATTGTGCGAGTGGCGGGACTCTGCCGAGGAAAATTTTGGCAGAGTTTCCCTTGCCCCAGTGGACGTGGGAATGTAAGATATCGGTGTTGGAAGTGCGCTGCAAGGTAACAACCTAAACGCACGAAAACGCCGATACAGGAAAGGCAGGGAGAGCGAGAGAACAAGAGAAGCCAAGCTCACCATGCACGGCGGTGCAGAGAGAACAGTGGTGGCAGTGCCGCAGCAACTCAGGAGGCGACGACTGTGACAAAAGCTAATGCGATGACAACGAGGCAGGCTACGCCTGTCAGGGCTGCACCTGACAGAGTGGAGATGACTATAGCAGTCAAGACCAACAGCTGTATGTGCCGAGTGACAAACGGTGATGAGGAGGGTAGAGAGGCTGCCTGTGTTGTGGAGGCGTTGGTGGAGTCAACTGCAATAGAGAATGATGTGGCTGCTGCGGCTGCGGCGGATGCGCCTGCGTTAGCTGCTGCAGTAATCTGAGTAGCTACGTTGACTGCAGCCGCTGCCAAAGGTCCCTGGTCAACCGCTGCAGTGTACGTGTCGATGGCTCGACCAGCAGCAGTGCTGGCTGGTGCACGTGCGGCACATGCAGTGGCTGCAAAGGTAGTGGCAACGACAGCGCTGGACACAAGGATAGCCTGTAGAGCTGCAAGAATATCAGGGAACGAGATGGGCGAGGACTCTGCAGTTGTTGCGGCCAGAGATGCGGCACGACACGGAGCGGAGGCTTTTGACGCTGCTGCTGCAGAAGGTGAAGCTGCACCACGGGGAACAGCACGGCGGTGTTGCTGGCGCGTCCTATGGGCAATGGGCAGGCTTACCAAAGACTGAAGAGGTCGGTGGTCCCGTTGTGGTGCTGTTGCCGGTTGGTTCAGCGACGTTGGAGAATCGTCGTCAGCCGACTGGCAATGAGTCACGTAGTCCTTTGCGTCCGCCCACGCGTAGTGATCAGTGGGATCGTAGTCTTCACCGGGGTGATACCCCGGATTGCTGCGACGCACCCTCGACCACACTTCTCTCTCCGCCCGCTCCTCGTAGTACACGAGCTCCTCGTCAGTGCGTGCACGGTCCCGAGTTGCCGTGGATGACGGAGGGACGGGCTCGATCTCAGGCGGAGACGCCAGCGTTCTGAATGCTGGGTTGCCTCAGGGCAGCCCGAGGTAATTGAGAGTGTGCTGGGGTCAAGCCTGGCTGCAGGGTTGGAGCTGTTGCTGCGAGGGACGTAAGTGAGGTCACGGCTGCTGAGTGATGAAGATGCACGTGAGATGAGCACACCAGGCCGAGGCTACACACAGCGTTGAGATGCAGCGGATGTGGCCCAAGCCTCCGTCGTGCGTACGAAGACGTACACGGCGGAGGGGTGATGCTGTAGAGATGGTGGCCCGAGAGTGAGCCGAGTAGGCATCACCACGAGGCGGTGATGTCACAAGCAGATTGCTTGGAGCTGAGAGAGTGTCCCAGTGAGTGACGGGTGCGACGTTAGCGACAGCACAGAACGGCGGCTGCTTAGTCTGCCACAGTCATGAGTGGTACGGTCGAGGCTGAGAGTGTGCCCCGTGAGTCACAGTTGCAAAGCTAGCAGCTGCACAGAGCGGCGGCTGCTTCTGCTGCCTAGGCTGCCATGGTCTCGTGCTGTGGCTTGCACGGGATCACCCGCGACTTAGCTGTGACTCGAAGGAGGTTCACAGGTCGATGCTAGCGGCTGCACAGAACGGCGGCTGCTGCTGCTGCCTAGGCTGCCACGGTCTCGTGCTGTGGCTTGCACGGGATCACCCGCGACTTAGCTGTGGCTCGAAGAAGGTTCACGAGTGCGATGCTAGCGGCTGCACAGAATGGCTGCTGCTGCTGCTGCTTAAGCTGCCACGGCCTCGTGCTGTGGCTTGTGCGGGATCACCCATCGCTTAGTAGTGGCATGCGTGAGTCTCATGAGGTCCCAGGACTGTCGCGGTGGGAGGGGCAGCCCTCCTGCTCTGATACCAGTAGTTAGCCACGAGTACTATGCTAGCAAGCGAGTTAGTGGCAAGCGACGAAACACGCCATGGATCGGGGAAAGTTAGTAGTTGAGACACAAGTTAACGAGTAACAAGTGAGCGAGGTGGTGAGAGCCAGTTGACCGGGCCACCCACGCGAGGCAATCGTCGTGGGGCCCGACCGCCACCCAGGTATCGAACCCAACCCTGGAGCGAGGGAGCTCCAGGCGGTTTCTCACATGTCAGCAAAAACCGGGCGTGTGGTCCGCATGGTGGTGCGTTCCCACCGTCGGTGGTGATCTCGAGTCAACCTGCCGCCTCGGTAGCCAACTTGACACGCTTGTGGTGGACATTGCGAATTGCCTTTGCGGCGAAGTCATCTGGATCGTTCTTGCAGGAACTTCTTGCATGGCTGTTTTTGGCACCTTTTCTGCTCTTGGTAGCCCTGCTGCTGTTGGTACCTTCAGGCAATCTGGCGAGCATATTGCCCTTCTCAAGCGGCCAGCCCGAGATCGCCGCACGACGATGGCGATGATCGCGATCCTCGTCACCTTTGCCATCTTTGGCATCGTGCTCTTCGTCGGGGTCCACGCCCGGGTGGTCCTCCTCGAGTGCATCATCCGTTGCATTGGGGTCATCCACGTGCACGTCGACATGTTCATCGAGCACTTTTCCGGCTTCTAGATGCTTCTCAGTGCCGCCGAGGTTGGTACTGGTTGCCTTCGGCGGTACGGTTGCCTTTGTCTTGGCAACAATGCTCGCGACGGCGGCTCCCAAAATTTGGAGTCCACCAAAGGCATGTAGTGAGGCCGTCACCACCTTGCCCTTGTTGGCCTTGGACGGTCCGGCACTTGCCATCTCGCTGCTCATGCAACTCACACGTAAAGGCGATGTGAGGATCACCCCACACGTCAAGAAAGGTATCGCCTCCTAAGTGAACATACTCTCACAATCGGTGAGACAATCATAGAATTAATATCTGTTTTCCTAGGCCGCCACGGTCGGCACAATCACGTGGATTTTGAAACTAGTATTTCTAAGCCGTGACTCACGGCAATTCATGGCTACTAGAATTTAGGAAAACAGAAAATTAGAATACAAGGGAAAGACAAAACCATATGAGTGCCGCTCACAAAACAAGGGCAAAGAATGGGAAAGGAGTTATAACAAGTCCTAGCGTACCTTCACTCCCTCTTCTAACTTCTTGTCTTCCCCTTGTCTTCTTGTCTTCTTTGGCCTCCTCTCGAGTCTTCTTCACACGTCTCGTGCCCCTTGACGGCGTCTTCCTTGAGCCGGCGGCATCAGGGAAGCCGCCAAAAATCTTCATCTGTTTTCCTTCCTCTTTTTAGGTTGTTCTCAGGCCGTGAGGGATCTTGTCCTTGGGAAGAAATGCTGTCTCAAATTTTGGATGAAGGAGGGGGGGAGGGAGCCTTGAAATGGAATAAAATTTGTGGTTTTGGAAATGAGCACTCCCCACCCTATCCAATGAAAATCCACCCGGCTCCCTGGAGTGAAGGAGAAGCTCAAGGGAGTTGGGAGGGTGAAGTAGAGCTCTTCAAGATGTTTCTAACGCACATTTTGATGCTTGGAACAGACTAGAATCGACGTCGTAGTCAGTTCTGGCGTTTCTACTGTTGCTTGCCGCTGCCGGCAGCGTTTTATATCTGACTTAGCCGCCGTTTCGGTCAAACCCTTGGTCACGATGAGTTGTCTGGCTCTGAGAACCATTGTCGCAGGCCGTAACATCCTGTTCTTCCTCTGAAATTGTCGTCGGAGTTCGTAGAATTGCGTTCTCATTCAGCGTCAGGGGTTTATCCTCTTCACAAGACTGAGGGGCAATCGTCATCAACGACCCAAAGCAGGGATACTCAAATGTTTCGAATCCTGGAGGCCCATTTTTGTGTTTAACCTTACTCCTAGTATTGGGACCCAAACCAGGGATTTTTACCTCAAACCCGTGCATTCGCACAAGTTATTCCGTTGTTTTGTACCGAAGTTCGTGGCAAACAAACATCGATGTACGTTCTGGACATTCTGGCACAAAATCATTGCGTACGAGGCACGTCGGTGATTCCACGCCAGGATGCTCTTGCATCTCTCGTCTCTCGTCCCTCATCCCCCTCCCTCGTCCTCGCTTGCGAGGAGGACGAGTGAGGGCAAGGGCATGAGGCCTCAGCCTCGAGGCCCTCGTGGGCCCTCAGCTGCCGATCCGGCTGAGGCCACGATCGGCGGCTGGCGGCTGGCCGGCTAGTGGCCGGCCGGTCACTTGGCCGGCCGCCAGCCACCCAGCCGGCCGACAGCCAGCTGGCCGGTGGGCAGCGAAGTGCTGGCCGCCGGCCACCTCTCGCTGACGCGAGGGGTGGTGAGCAACCACCCCTTGCTTCAGCGAGGAGGGAGGGCCGAACCAGCCCTCCCGCTACAGACGAGGATCTGATCATGGTGAATAAAGACATGGTTGTCAAGATATGGCTTGAAAATTGTCATGGCAACCTTAAACCAGATGGGGGCATTGACACGGCTGAACAAAATCATTGGCAGTTTTCTGGAAGTCTTTGTTTGCAATACGGATTTGGGGGTCTCTCATCCGCAAGTTGATTTTGATGAGCATTGGGCTCCGTCAATCTGGTCATATGTGGTTGAGGGTGTTTCTTTCCTTTTGGATTAGATGTAGGAGGATTTCCTAGAAACCCTACATGAATCCCTCCACAAGAGGTGAAGACTCCTATGGGGCTATTGTTGAAGTTTTATGCAAATAATTCTGAAAATCGGATGATTTTTGTGTTGGATTATCCCACTTTGAGGCTCCATGCTCAATGCATATCGACGTGGAAGAGAAATACATATGCACATCCCTCCAAAATCACCCATTGATTATGGGCTACATGCTTGTAGGCATACATTTATATTGCCATTCCCTTTCAAGCTATGCACATCGGCTGGTCCCTCTCATTTTGTAAGAGTTCAAATCCATAGGATGAGTGGAAGATATAAATTCTCATCATTGATCTTGTTCTTCAATAGATTATATATTTCCAAGGATTATCATATGAATGCTCATTGGAAAACAATGCCATTTGTTCAAATGATAAAGATATCCACTTTAGATCCATAGATGTTTGTGGGGTGAATGGATAACTATATAATGTTGATGAATTTAACTTAAGACAACCTTGATTTCTTGTTCCAATCCAAGTTGGGAATTAAGTTTGACTCATGGAAATACAAGATTCATCTCCATCAAAGAATTCTGGTAGTTTTTCTTGAATCATAGAATCTATAGGACCCTTGAAACATTGTATGTAGCTAGATGTCCTTGCATTTACTGTTGAATTTTTCTACCTAATGTGACTATACTCTGAAACCTCTATGCCTGTCTTGTGGGTAGTTGTTTGACACTAGCTTATCCAAATAGAAAAGAAATTCTCTCTTGAATCATACACTTGCTTACGTTAGGTTCCTCTTGATATGTGAGATATTTATTCTCCTCTCCTTTTTGAAAAATTGTTCCTGTTGATACTACTTCCAAGTAGTGGCAGGCTTGTTGTATGTCCAACATATCCATAGATGTTTTTGGTTCCAAGGTACTGACTTCCATTTCATCAAGATTTCTGCTGATGATAACTGAATATCACCATGGGATTGGTTTAAGGGTTTGAGACATTTGATTCCCAGATCCAAGTGTTGTACTTGGCATTGTTGAACCGTTCTTTGTATTCAACCATCTATGGAAGGTTGTCATTGATGCTCTAAATGGTGAACACTTGGCTGAGGCCATTGCAGGTCTTCGTTGCAGTGGAAAATTAGGTCATCATTGGAAATGGTGGTGCCATTGATTATTCCACAAAAGCAATGCATGTAGCCAAATTCAATGTCATGGTGACAAGTCCACCATACTTTTCTTGGTGCGTCTGCTTTCTTGATCAGCTTACCAATGTAGGAACATATACCACAAGTTTTTTGGGATGAGAGACTTAGCAAATGACATAGACCCATTAAAATGGCACAACTCTTCCTAGCAACGATGCAAGGTTGTAAGGGATTGGCTGATTCCCTTTGGCTCCTAATATCATTCGATGTAGTGGAGATCAAGCCACCTGCCTAAAGCCGTGCTCCGAAAGAGATAGAAGGCAAGTGGAATCCTTTTTTAGATTTGTTTCACTGATAATTATTTTTAGTTTCAGATAAATACACAAATCATTGAAGTTTGAAATGAAATAATGGTCAGCCACACCCATACCTTGAGTGGTTTTGAATAAGCAGGATTAGGCGGTCTAGAAATGACATCAATTGGTTGTGGGCTATGCCAATACTTGAAATTTTTTCTTGGCAATGCTTCAATTGCTCCCAATAAATAGAGCTCACCCATTTCCAAACATAGTTGTTTGTTTTATGAGGTCATCGACTGCCAACACATTTTTGTGATTTTTGTCACTGACAAGAGGTTGAGGTTAGTAGCGTCCCACCAAGCTACGAATTATCAATATGGCTCCAGTCGTAGCAGAGGTAGAATCAACAATTATGCTGGATCTGCAATTTTTGTTCTCACAGGATTGATGAAACATTACCATTTTCACATAGCTTGAGATGCTGGTTGTTGTTGATATCTAAGGGATTATGCATGTACTGGTTTTTGTTGCTGTTGCCACATGTGATCGCTCAGAATCATAGTCCTCATCACATTTTCATCAATGTATTTGACACTTAAGATGTTCTAAAGAAGTATGCAAGGCATTCCCTATGATTGAAATTCATAGAACGTCCCTTTAACATTTCTGTGGACTGATTTTAGTGCTACATGGGGCAGACTTGTTAGCGGTTCACAGGCAGAAGGTGGTGGCATTCTATAACTGAAAACGGGACATTTCTACAACTACGTGATCACTGGAATGCGTATTTGATTTAAAACTTTCCAGATACTGAATTCATGAATAAAAACATGAGAGAGAATTTAAGGAACGTATGAACTCTTGTGCAGTCATGAGGAACAACATGTGTGGCATTGTGTGGTCCCTACTCAAATCAATGTTCCTATGCAAGAATCCGTGGGATTTCAACATTGAACATTCTTAGGAGAGCTTTTGTAAAGATTCATATCCATCAATAAATGCATTGAAAACAAAGAACCATCAATAATTTGTCGAGAAATTTAGTAGGGTGACCCAGAAGTTGGTTGAAACTAGTGTAAACAGCAAGATCTGAACATGAAAACTTGGGAGGAGCTGGCTAGGATATCCTACATGAGTTGGAAAGTAAGCTCAGCTGTTTGTTTGCATTGGTCCATTATTGTAATGGTAGACTTCCTTTTTTCAGAAATATAGGGACTTATGTATGTCAGCGGTGCAATAGTTACAGAGGAATAACTTCTTGACATTTCATAGCCATAGGTTTCATGTCCAGCTTAAATTGTCAGATAATCACTGTCAACCCATCATCATGTTGTTGTGATTACTGATGCAAATACTTGTGAAGCTGCATCTGAAGATTGATTACACACGTGTTTTTAAAGTGTACAAGGCTCAATCTATATATTTTTTATCCTGATTCCGCCATAGAACGTCAAGTTACATTAATCTCACCTCTTTCCTTCATCCATTTGATCTCTTTTGTCATTTTGAACTTGTCCACTTTGGAAGCAACTATAGATACATGTCCAACTTGATGTGGGGAGATGGAAAGTGACCTGAAAAGGGTGCAGATGATATGGATGACATGCTGTTGCGCAAGATCTTCCTCAAGCCCTCATCTAATTGCGATACACTCTCCTGTTCTCTACACGTATCATTTTCTCCTCCCATCTTATTCCCTATTTCAACCGTCCAGTGACTCATTATTTGTATTGTTCAATGATAGATAGATGGTCTAGAGCCTTAGTGATGGCGTCAAACCATTGTGTGTATCTGACCCTTCCATCTCTGTCTTGATTCTTTGACCCATCTTCCTCTGTCTGAATTTTTCTGCCCGTTGTTTCCCTCTTCTTTTCAAATATGTTTCTGGGGTGGGTGGAGAAACATGTTTTGGATTTGGTGCATAGAAAACATCCTTAAGTTTCTTGTCTCTTCTCCAGGGCGTGCATTTGACTCTAACACCTTATTGTTGAGCATCAATAAAGAGGGAATAATTCAATCCACAGTGATGTTGGCTATAATGGTCTTGGTGGCATCAGTGAACTCGGTGGCACCAGCGGTTTCAGCCTTGCAGGCTGGATGAAATCAGAGGTCCATGAAATTCCATGACCTGCATATGTTAATTTATGCATTACCTCATAGTCTTCTATGGGAACCTCAGTCATTGATTAGATCGAACGGAGACCGTGAAGCACTGTTGGAAAAATGTAACAAGGGAATAGAACACTCTAATTGCTGTAACAAAGATGTTGTAGGTAGTGCTAGAAGCATGAGGCGTGAGCGTGATGGCACAAGTGACTACAACAGATAAATCAACACCATATTCTTGGTGCATCCCTACCCCATCTTCTCTAGGTTGCACCACTGAAAGTTGAGGTCATAATGCCACATTAAGCTATCAACATAATGGCATTGTTGGTTGCGGTGGAAGCATAATGAATCAGGTTCTAGCCTGCATCAGTGGTATCAGGAGTGCCCGATCCTATGGATGCCAGAATGGCCATAGTCATGATCATAGTGTTGACGTGTACCATTGTCATGTTTGTTTTCCTGAATGACGATCCCTTAGTACCAATTGAACTTGTGATTGTAACAATATTGCTAGTTGGGCCTGTTGGAGCAACAATTACACATGGAATGGTAGTGCAAGGATTGACCCATGTCCAAGGGCTGCACTATGACCGACTTAAATGACCAAAGAAACCATCCCATGATTGGAATGAGAAAATTAGTGCATTGCAAAAATATCACAAGTGGATGTGGACTTGAGTACCGAAACAGAGTAAGCATTTTTCAGATGTGGTTACTTAAGCTTCTACTCCGACTCTCCTTATGGCAGCATTAGGTTCTACAAAGTATACTCCTACAGAAAAAGGAACAAAACGGCCATGATATCCATGATTTTTTAAGTATGTATGGCAATAGAACTTGCCAGTGTAGTCGTATCAGCACACATTGCCTTGTCTAGAATCCGCACCCGACTCAAGAAATGGACTCACAGGAAAGGACCCACACATGCGTAAAATTCTTCTGTCAAGGCCATGGAGGATGTTCATAAGGCTTAAATGAACGTGCAATGTGCATGCTTTTGCTCTTGTAGACCAAAGATTCAAATAGACAATGCACAGGTGGATATCAATCATCAAAATCTAAAGTTGTAGAAGTTTTTGATCACCTCGCAGGTAGATTTGTGTCCATATAGAGATCTTGTGGATTGAGTTAAACTGTATAAGTTCCTGGAGAAGGGGGGGGGAGGGGGGGACTGTGAACAGTCTAAGAGGAAGGAATTTAATGGGTTCCAACAGGTATGCCTTCGGCCGTGGAGTACGGGGTTGGAGGCTATACTAGAGGCGTGGCAAGAGTAAAGTAAGATATTGATATCTTTTGATGTTCACATGAGAAAAATATGATGCTTATTCAATAATTGATTTTGATTTTTTTTCTCTATATAGAGCATTTCATTTAAGCAAGGATAAGTCTAGCAGCAAAAGCAACAATGCTGAGGATAGCCAGGACTGAGAAGATGCGTGGAATATTTCTAGCAACACAGTTGCTGACTAGGCGTCAGTGCTTGGTCAGACGGTGATGACAGTCACAGGTTGTACACACAACAGAAACATTTTCGCTAGGAGAAACAAATAAAAGTGTCAGAATACTTCATTAGCATTTTTAGAGAGAAATGACAAATGACAGGTCCATGTCATAAGTACCTTCCGCGGCGCACGACGGGTGTTGCACACGCCAGCACAAGGTCTGTCAAAAATCCGGCCCAAAACCACTCTTTGGGCCGTAACTCACCGTAGACATGTCAAAACGCTATGCCGTCTGAAACTAGAAGTACAAAATCACAAGCCGGACGCTACGACTGGTCACATGAATGTATCCGGCATCAAACAGTGGACACACAATGCAAAAACATGCAAATCTGGCCCACGGCCAGTCCACCGATAAACTCCTACGTGCTGCAGAAAAACTGTAGGAGGTCCCAGGCAGTGTCCAGAGCTCTGGGACGGTTGTTGGTCAGCTCCAAGCTGGTAGTCCACCACCAGACAATGCACTGGTACCACCAGGGTCCGCATCAGGGATCTGCATGGGCATGGACACAGCCGAGTGGTCACAGTAAACTATACAGGTCGACAAGAACATCACAAATCACAACACTCCCCCATGACTCGATGGTACGCATGTCCATACACGTGCAGCACTAAAACGACTACAGCAATGAGTGCAAAAACACTCGTGATACAGACACATCCCACACTCAACCACTTCCAGGCAAGGGACGAAGCCCAACGGAATGAATGGCCACCAGAAATTTCTCGCATGCTAGTGCCTTAGTCAAGAATTCAGCACGCTGCTTGTCAGTGCCAACCCTTATGACGGAGATCAGGTGTCGCTCCACCAGATCACACACAAAGTGATCCTCAACCGTAATGTGCTTCGTGTGAGCGTGAAAGACACCAGAGTTCTCCATAGTGGAGAGGGCACTCTGGTTGTCGCAATGAAGTACAATGGCGGGTACTCACTGATCCAGCTCAAGGAAAGGCGCTGCAGCCACACTCCCTCAGTAGTCGCTGCACCGAGAGCAACATATGTTGACATGGTGTGCCCCTTGCCATGAGTGCCGTTGGTCGTATTCCCTGGTTCGACCACTGAGGAGTGGTCCAACACCTAATATTAATTTAGATTTGGATTGCTTGGAGTTTTCCATGTAGGATCGAGCTTTGAATCGCTTGATTTGAGTGAGAAGTCAGAAAGTTAGCCTAGCCCAAAAATCGGGTGTTGGGTGTGTGGAATCTGGTACCCGCCATAGGTGGCGGGATAATCCACCGCCTGTGATCCGAGCTCGTCTCCAATGGGCTCCAAAGGCACATGGGCCATGAAGGAATGGATGCAGATGGTCTCCTAGACCAGGGCAAGCCCCTCCCCATGTTGGAATGACAGGAAGGGCGCTTCGACAGGCCACCGCCGAAGCGCCTCCCGTCACTCCTGTTCGTGGGCATGGTGGGCGGCTCAGCTCCACCATGGGTTACTTCGACGGCCGTAGCAGGGGCTCTAGTGCTTTGATTTGGGCGTGCTTGGATGCGTTGGAAAGCTTAGATCACAGAATATAAGAATCTGATGTAATCTTACTATTCTAACTAACAAAAACGTTTTCCGATTCTGTTCTACCGAATGCAACGTGTTCTACCCACTCACATCCGTGATCCTTGTGCTCCATACTCTTCACCATTGGTGTCCATTGGCTGCCCAAACACTGGTAGCGTGCTTCAGTGAGATCTAGTCATCCTTGAGGGTGCCTCCATACCCACTAGAGCAAACAAAGGGTTATGGACCCACGCGCCTAGAAAGACCCTAGCTCCTCATTTTTCACGCTATCACCGCGCACCATGGTAACGACCAAGCAAGAGAGCATCGCCGCCGTCCCAAGTTTGATGGGAATGGCTTCCCTTTGTGGAGGTGGCAGTTTGAGGTCTACCTCGATGACAAGGGCCTACTTCAGCTGGTCAACTGTAAAGAGACAGCCTTTCCGGATACGGCGACGCTAGAGGAAGTGGACAAGTACAAGAAGCGCAACAAGAAGGCGCTTGCTTTGTTGGTGTTAGCGCTAGCCCCGCCGCAGCGCGCACTAATTCAAGGATGCAGGGAGGGTGTGCAGGCTTGGAAGAAGCTCTGCACCATCTACCAGTCCACCAACCTTGCCAACCAGCTCTTCTTCTTCAAGAGGCTTGTCACCCTCCGAGCCAGCATAGCCGATAACATCATGGAGATCCTGCAGGAGATTGAGTCCCTCACTCCTAAGTGCGTAGCCACCGGATGGAAGGTCGATCCTTAGCTACAAGCCATGATCCTCCTCCTCGCCATGTCGGACAGTTGGAGTCCCATGATTATCGTCGTGGGCGGCTGGTCCGCCAATGAGCTGAAGTACCCAAAGGTGGCTGGGTATGTACAAAATGAATGGATGCAGCGCGGTGGGGGAGAGAGCGGGGCAACGTCAAGTTCCACCTATGTCGTCCGTCCTCAAAGTGGAGGGGGAGGCAAGAAGGGGAAGGGTGCCAAGCAGGGCACCAAGAGAGGTGACAACAAAGGAGAGTACTACAACTGTGGCAAACTGGACCACTATGCACGCAAATGCCCCAACAAGAAGTCGGACCAGCTCGGGAAGGGCGAGAAGAAGGACAGCCAAGCCATGATGGCCAGGGAGTCTACCAACTTGACAGATCCAGAAGTCACGGTGATCAACTCCGGATCAGACTGACACACACAATGCAACTGGGTAGCATTCATCACCTACGGCACCATCGAGCGGCGCATGACAGTGGCCAACAGCAAAACAGAGTTGGCCGCGGGCCAAGGCAATGCTCGCATCGAGTTGGTGATGAACGGGAAAGTCATTCCGTGCACCATCTACAATGTGCTCCACATGCCCAACTTTGGGGCAAACCTGCTGTCAGTGAGCCGCCTAACCGACAAGGTGCTCGAGGTACACTTCAACAAGAAAGAGACCATCATCCGGAAGGAGGGGGATGGCAAGGTGGTTGTACGTGGCAAGAGGGAGGAGGACCTGTACGTTCTTTGTACCAAGGTTCTTATCGATGCGATGAGGACTGGCGCCGTCAACCTCGTGACGAAGGATGAAGGAAATCTGGACCCATGGCATCACCGCCTATGTCATTTCGCTCCCTCAACTGTGAGGGACATGGCAAAGAAGGAAGTGGTGTGGGGTCTTGAGGTCAAGAGCCTTGATGCAGCTAAGAATGTCGTGTGCGAGCCATGCGTGGTGGGCAAGGCGACACGGCAGCCGTTTGATGGCAAAGTGAGGCGTGCATCGGCGAATTTGGAGGTGGTGCACACGGATGTGTACGGACAGTTCGAGCCCTCCATTGGTGGGGTGCGCTACTTCGTCACCGTCATCAACGACCGCAACCACAAGCTCTACCTCTACATCATCAAGGGGAAGAGCGATGTGTTGTCGGGCATGCAGGAATTTGTGGCGGCTGTGGAGAGACAGACGGAGTTGAAGGTGAAGGCGTTCCGGAGCGACAACGGTGGCGAGTACGAGGGCTGCTCGGCATGGATGAACACCAAGGATATCGCGTAGCAAAAAACTACGCCACACTCTCCGCAGCAGAATGGCGTCGCGGAGAGGGTGAACCGCACCATCCTCAACATGGTCCTGTCCATGTTGAGTGATGCCGGCCTCGCGCAACGGTACTGGGACGAGGGGGCATGGATAGTGGCGTACATCATGAACCTGACGCCGATGAAGCCGCTTAAAGACGCGGAGTCCAAGGTGTGGAAGACGCCACAAGAAGTGTGGAGCAGGAGGAAGCCAACTGTGGCACACCTTCGCACGTTTGGTTGTGTTGCACATGCTGTTCTGTAGGCACGCGAGGGGAGGGGCAAGCTGGACCCGCGGACTCGCCGGTGCATCTTTGTCGGGTACGAGAGCGGGAGCAAGGCGTGCCGGCTCTTTGACCCACGGAGGTAGCAGATTGTGAAGAGTCACGACGTCACGTTCGACGAGAACAGCCGTTGGACGGACGAGGACGCCAGTCTCTCCAAGCATGGAGAGTGGCTGCCACTCCTCGAGGCGGAGATGCCGGAGGACACAAAAGAGGGTGACATCCGAGCGGCTCCAACCGGCGGGAACCATCCATGGGATGGGGGAGCGGCTGATTTGCCTTAAGCCGAGTCGGACAATAAGTCCGAAGCGCCGGCAGTAGTGAAGCTGAACGAGGAGGCGGTGAGTGAGTCCGCATCTCCACGGTCCCCGAGAGAGGGGGAGCAGACCAGCGGTGTGAGTGGAGCCGCAAGAGGGCAGCAGCAGTAGTAGCGGCAGCAACAACAGCAGCAGCCTCAATAGTAGCAGCCCCAGAGAAGCAAACGTGCAAGGAGGATGACAAAGAGGTACGATGCCATGGAGGGCATCTGGACTGGGCTTGCTCGAGTGTTCTTTGTGCAAGAGGAGCCCGAGACCGTCAAGGAGGCGTTGCAGTGGAAGGATTGGGCTGAGTGGGAGGGAGCCATAAAATCTGAGCTCGCCTTCCATGAAGAGAACCGTACTTGGTAGCTGATTGACAGGCCGGAGGGCGCGAAAATCATCGGCTCCAAGTGGATCTTCAAGAAGAAGCTCACCAAGGAGGGGAAGTTGGAGTGGTACAAGGCTTGGCTGGTGGCAAACGGGTATGCCCAACGGAAGGGTGAACACTACGAAGAAACCTTCGCACCCTTGGCAATTTTTTGCCTCCATCCGCTCCATCCTCTCGGTGGCGGCAACGGGCGACTACGAAGTTCACCAAATGGATGTAAAAACCGCATTCCTCGATGATGACGTGGACAAGGAGGTCCTCATGGAGGTGCCAGAGGGGGTGGACGCGCCACCGGGGAAGGTGTACCGGCTTCGCAAGGCACTCTACCGACTGAAGCAAGCACCACTCATGTGGTACCTGAAAATGGACGACTTCATGGCCGAGCTTGGCTTCAAGTGCTACGAAGCGGATCAAAGCATGCACGTGTGGAAGCAGCCAGGATTGCACTAGATTGTGGTCCTTTACGTGGATGACCTTATCCTTGTGTCATTGGACATGGAGGACTTGGCGAACCTGAAGCGGCAACTGGGCGGTCGGTTCAAAATGACCGGCATGGGCGAGCTCGAGTACTACCTCGGCGTCGCCATCAAGAGGGACCGCAAGGCACGCACGCTTGAGATGGGTCCAGCAAAGAAGTACAAGAGGTGCTCCACCGCTACAGCATGGAGGAGTGCAACTCAATCGGCACACCCATTACCACCACATGTGAGCTAAACTCGAGCATGGGGCCGAGCATGGATGACGAGAAGGAGGAGATGGCAGGTGTGCCATACCAGTCCGTGGTGGGGAGCATCATGTACGCCATTGTGGCGACACGGCCCGAACTAGCCTTCACGGAGGGCCAAGTGAGCTGCTATGTTGCTGACCCTAGGCCGCTGCATTGGCAAGCTGTGAAGCAGATCCTATGCTATCTCAAGGCGACAAAACAGTCATGGCTCGTGTTTTGAGGGGGAGGGCATGATGAATCTCTCGAGTTGGTCGACTACTCGGATGCCGAATGGGCTGGTGATGTGGATGAAAGTGCATGCTTGCCGATGTCAATGCGGCTATTGTGCATTGTGGCACTAAGTGCATGCTTGCCGATGCCATGACCAAGGCACAGCCCCAAGGACAGGCACGATGTGAGCTAAATGGAGCTCGGTCTGCACTGTGAAGTTTAAAAATGCTACAGGTTCCAAGGACAGGGCATCAAGGCTGTGGTGCAAGGGGGGGATTGTTGACATGGTGTGCCCCTTGCCATGAGTACCGTTGATCGTATTCCTTGGTTTGACCAGTGAGGAGTGGTCGAACACCTAATCTTAATTTGGATTCCTTGGACTTTTCCATGTAGGATCGAGCTTTGAATCGCTCGATTTGAGTGAGTAGTCAGAAAGCTAGCCTAGCCCAAAGATCGGGTGTTGGGCGTGTGGAATCTGTTACCCGCCATAGGTGGCGTGATAATCAACCGCTAGTGATCCGAGCTTGTCTCCGATGGGCTCCAAAGGCACATGGGCCATGAAGGAATGGATGTAGATGGTCTCCTGGACTAGGGCGAGCCCCTCCCCATGTTGGAATGACAGAAAGGGCGCTTCGACAGGCCACCGTCGAAGCGCCTCCCGTCACTCCCATTCGTGGGCATGGTGGGCGGCTCAGCTCCACCAAGGGTTACTTCGACGGCCACAGCGGGGGCTCTAGTACTCCGATTTGGGCGTGCTTGGATGTGTTGGAAATCTTAGATTACAGACTATAAGAATCTGATGTAATCTTACTATGCTAACTGACAAAAACGTGTTTCGATTCAGTTCGACTGAATGCGACGTGTTATGCCCACTCACATCCGTGATCCTTGTGCTCCATACTCATCACCATTGGTGTCCATTGGCAGCCCAAACACTGGTAGCGTGCTTCAGTGAGAGCTAGGCATCCTTGAAGGTCCTTCCACACCCACTAGAACCAACAACATATTCTACCTCGGACGAGCTACATGCAATGCAGCCATTCTTACCGATGCGCTTGGACACATCGGTACCACCGAGCAGGAACATGATACCAGTGCGATTGTGTCCATCTGGAGTCCAGGCCTAGTCGTTGTTGGTGTAGCCATCAAGAACCAGCGAACACAGCAGAATAAAGCAGAGTCCGAGGTACAGTGTGGAGACAACGTACTGAACCACTCGTACAACCGCATGAAGGGCTCTTGCGCGTGGAGCCTGCAAAAATTGTGCAAGGAGGTTGACGGTGAAGGCGATGTTGGGGCGTGTGGTAGTGGCCAGGTACATCAGAGATCCGATGAGATGGAGGTACAATGTCACATCCACTGTCTTCCCCAGCTCTGTGGGATTGTCCACCTTTAGGGAATCTTGCCCATTATGTGTGAGAAGTATGGAGGCGGTGGGCAGTGTGCCAAGGAGATCAGTGAAGCACTTCCCCACAACACATGCATAGCAGGCCTCATGCACCAGAAGTGCGCAACGTCTATAGTCTCTCATAATCTCCATGCCAAGAAACACTGCTGTAGGACCAAGGTCCTTCATCGTGTAAGCAGTCTGGAGTCGTGATCAGAAGGTCATCCACATAGACTAGGATGGCGGTGAACCGCTCAAGTAATCGTCTCATAGAGAGAGAGGGATCTGCCTTGTTCTGTACATATCCTGTACAAGTCAGGGTACCAGTGATCTCTTGGTTCTAACAAGGAGACTGCTTGAGGCCATGTAAGGACTTGCGTAAGCGCTAGACCTTGTCACCGTCCTTAAAGCCAGGNTGGAGGCGGTGGGCAGTGTGCCAAGGAGATCAGTGAAGCGCTTCCCCACAACACATGCATATCGGGCCTCATGCACCAGTAGTGCGCAACTTCTACAGTCTCTCACAATCTCCATGCCAAGAAACACTGCTGTAGGACCAAGGTCCTTCATCGTGTAAGCAGTCTGGAGTCGTGATCAGAAGGTCATCCACATAGACTAGGATGGCGGTGAACCGCTCAAGTAATCGTCTCATAGAGAGAGAGGGATCTGCCTTGTTCTGTACATGTCCTGTACAAGTCAGGGTACCAGTGATCTCTTGGTTCTAACAAGGAGACTGCTTGAGGCCATGTAAGGACTTGCGTAAGCGCTAGACCTTGTCACCGTCCTTAAAGCCAGGTGGTTGAGCCACACAAACCTCCTCATCTAGAGAGCCATAAAGGAACACATTATTCACGTCCATCTGGTGCAGTTCCCTGTCATGCTGAGCTACTACACCAAACAGAGCACTGAGGTCATGCGGCCGACAGGAGCAAAAATGTCGGTGTAATTGATGCCCTCAATCTGAGAGTACCCCTTGACAACCAAACGAGCCTTGTTGCGTTACTGTGAGCCATCCGGCTTCACTTTCTTGCAAAATACCCACTTGACCTGAATAGCCTTCCTCCGAGGTGGAAGGTCGACTAGCTCGTCAACTACGTGTTGCCAGATGGCGCGAAGCTCATCCTCGCAGGCATCACGCCCAGCGTTAGCATCCTTTGATGAGAAAGCTTCTCTTAGTGTGCCCGGATCAGGCGCCACAGAGAGAGAGCTCTGAGTGGCAAGTTCACACGCCTCAATGCTAGGTTTAACGACCACAAGGTCAGCTGCTACATCACAAGCGATATGAAACTCGTGAGTGACGACATAGTGCCCTACAGGGCATGTTGGATGTACCTCTGCGTGCTTAGTGCAAACACGCACGCCTAGGGCCTTTGTGCCAGGATCACCACTCGTGATGCTGTGAGTGGAGCACTTGGTTGCGGGACCTGACACTCGCTGGACTCCGGAGTCCAATGGTTGAAGACGACCACCAAGCTCACGTGAGTAACCTGGGCTCGAGGGTCTCACCTCAGGCTGAGGAATAGGCGCAACCAAAACTGGTGAGGGCTGCGGCAAAGGAGCAGGTGGTGCACTACGAAGAGATGCGTGTGTGGGAGACACGGGACTGGGTGTGATAGTAGTAATAGGAGGTAAGGCAGGACCACGCACAGAGGCAGGAGTAATGGCGGACACAGGTACAAGATCATGGGTACGTGTGGGGTGCAAGGGAACATGGGTAGAGACCGGCTGTGCTGGAGAGGTCGCTAGGCCGACAGCGATGATTGCTGGGTTATCCAGAGGGGGAGACAGAGAAGTGAAGAGGGCTCAAATGGACATATCAGTCGGGCGAGACGTGCTCGCAGGTTCAGACTCCCCTATCCGTCGAGAACCCTCACACGTACAAACGTGTGTGATGGACAAGAACTGTTGGAAAAAGGACAACCGTCAGATCATCTTGATCCACTGCTCTACTGGTCTCAGCACAACATCAACAAAAAGAAAAACAAGAGGGCCGAGAGTGAGATCGTCATCACTCTCTCGACCCCCCCTGTGGCGGGGCATGGTATGGCTATGGGCAGGCCTCTTTAGGCATCCCACTGATCCATCCATCCACGGCCCTACTTCCTCTAATCATCATATTGGAGCTCCGGAGAACTGACAGTAAATCTGCACCGGCAGCCATATACATCGGCATGTTTTGGATCAACAGGATGGGTGGTCCGGGAAACGAGGCGAGAGTGCGAGCGTGAGCTCCTCTCGACTTCGAGGCTGCTGACGTGGCATGGACCAAGTAACTGCTGAAGAAATGTATCTTTCTAAAGGAGGATGCTGTGGTCAGGAATCCTGTGAGGGAGCTTTGGATTGATCGACACCGTTGGTATCGAGAGATACGGTCGGATCATCGTCGTGAGCCAAGAGCCCGAGCCAGATTGATGGTCATGAAGAAGCTACCGCAGATCCGGACGATTTCGTCCGTGGATCGCATCGAGGGCGCTGGGCATCCGCCAACCTCGGTCTGCCGATGATCGGAGATCATCGAGCGGTGTCCGGGAGATCCTGTGAAGACACAAGGAGACCGGACTGAGTCAACACTTGTACTTCTTTGCTTCTAGCTAGTGTAGACAGATAAGTAGCTGTAGGTTTGTATTTCCTATTACTTCGTCTGTGTGTAACCATTTCAAGCAAGCTTGGTACCGTTGGAAAGCTTGTGAGACGAGTCGTGTATCTGTGCCTTCAGTTCATACTCTTGAATCGCACAGTCAGTGACATTGCCAAGGCAAGAGNGCGCTGGGCATCCGCCAACCTCGGTCTGCCGATGATCGGAGATCATCGAGCGGTGTCCGGGAGATCCTGTGAAGACACAAGGAGACCGGACTGAGTCAACACTTGTACTTCTTTGCTTCTAGCTAGTGTAGACAGATAAGTAGCTGTAGGTTTGTATTTCCTATTACCTCGTCTGTGTGTAACCATTTCAAGCAACCTTGGTACCGTTGGAAAGCTTGTGAGACGAGTCGTGTATCTGTGCCTTCAGTTCATACCCTTGAATCGCACAGTCAGTGACATTGCCAAGGCAAGAGTGCCTGTGTGTGTGTAAGCGGTTATTCTTAACTGAGAAGTCATCACCAACAAATTCAGCACAGTACCAGAGAATTGAACTATCACAGTACCCCATTTGAAGGTTCCTAAAGATCTTGCTTATGTAAATTCCAACACTTGGTATCAGAGCAGGTGGCACCTTCAGACCTACGCAACCATGGCGGCAACAATCAACAATGGAGACCATTTCAAGGTGGCGTCGTTCGACGACGATGACTATCATACCTTCGCTTTCAACATTGAGATGATATTCCTGAACAAGGGACTATGGGGCGTCGTCTGCGATCCACCTACTGACACATTACCTGCAGGAGCTTCACCTGAAGAACAAGTCAGCTGGAAACGATGCTGTGATCAGGCCTTCTCAATCCTTGCGCTGAATCTTACTGAGCGACTCAAGTTCATCATCAGAGAAAACAACCCAACTAACTATCCAAGGAAAGCCTGGAAGGCCCTGAAGAGTCGCTAAGAAAGGACAAGCGATGTTGATTTGTGAAACCTACTGACAGAGTTCCATACTCAACAAATGGAAGAGGGAACACGGCTGGAAGACCATGTGTCTCACCTCAAACATCTGGCCAGCCGTATTTCTTCTATGGGAGAAGTCATTTCTGAAAGGGTTTTGGTCCTAACCCTTTTTCGTGGACTACCTGCCAGATTCAAAGATACCATCAACCGACTTCAAACGTTCCAGAAACAGGGGAAGACTTTTGATGCACAACTTGCAGAGCTCCGGACAACACTACAGCAAGCTATCGGAGCACAAGGAAGAGCCGCAGGTGGGGCACCTGGTGCCGCTGCTGAAGCAGCACCAGCAGCAACAGCAGTGCCACTTGGAAGCCAACCGTATTCTCTAACTCTGGAGAAGGCTGTCAAAGAACTCATGATGGTTGAAGAACAGTATGTCAAAGACAACGGAGGTGAAACCGGCCTTGTGACTAAATACCAAGGACAAAGGACGAAGAAGTTTGGAGCCTATGGGAACGGCAGCCAGGGATCCCTGACTCATTTTAACAACAGAGATCAACCAACTCCACACTCACCAAGGGGTTTTGTTCCACCAACAGATCGAGTGTGCTGGACATGCAAGCAGAAGGGACACATTGCCGTGGACTGCCCCAAACGACGTCCACATTTCACTCGCCACTATGGAGCTCGCCGACCNTGGTTCATCAACTTCAAACGTTTTCTGACGCCACGAGAAGTCCGCCTTGGTGACGGAAGGACCATCCCTGCCTATGGGCAAGGAACCGTCAAAGTTGGCATCAAGTGCAACGGAAAGCCAGCCATACGAACTTTTGAAGATGTACTCTACGTGCCAGACCTTGTAGCAAATCTTCTCTCAGTGACAAAGCTCAACAACAAGGGCTTCAAAGTCGTGTTTGACACTGATAAAAACTGCAAGGTGTACAACCAGACATCCCAACTGGCAGCAGTGGCCACTCGCATGGGCAACCTGACTGTCCTTGACACCACTGAACCCTCACGACATCCAGAAACACAAGAAATGGTGTTTGTGACTTCCTCATCTACATCAGCCAAAACAACGACTCCGTCCACCATAACAGAACTCTGGCACAAGCGACTGGCACATGTCAGTTATCCTACTCTAACCAAAATGGCTGCAGATTCAGTTGCCCACGACCCACCAGACAGTCTGCTGCAAGACTGAGAAGCACCAATGTGTGACGGGTGTATCACCGGCAAACAACACAGAGCATCTTTTCACTCACTTCCGTCACATGGGACCCACGAGTGTCTGGAACTCGTGCATATGGATCTCTGCTACATCAAGGAAGGATCTCTCTCCAACAAGCACTACTTTCTCGTCATCTTGGATGACTACTCGCATATGGTCTGGACCCGAATTCTTCGCTTCAAGTCTGACGCTATTGAAGAGATCAAAACCTGGAATCGACAGGTTGAGAACGAGACCAGCAGGACAATCAAGAAGATTCGAACTGACAACGGGACAGAGTTTGTCAATCGCAGCCTCAAAGCCTTCTACGATGAAAGAGGTATTCAACACCAAACTACAGTGCCATATACTCCACAACAGAATGGCAAAGCAGAGAGGATGAATCAGACCCTTCTCAAAAGAGTCCGGACTATGCTTCATACAGCTGGCCTCTCATCCGTGTTCTGGGCTGAAGCTCTTCATACTGCAGCCTACATCGCGAACCGCCTTCCCACAACTAAGCTGCCTGCAGGTGCATCCACACCCTATGAAGTATGGACAGGGAACAAGCCTTATCTGGGCCACATTCGTATCTTCGGGTGCACAGCGCATGCCTGGGTGCGTCCAGAAGAACGCTCCAAGTTGGACCCACGATCCAAAGTCTGTATTCTTCTTGGGTATGAGACACGGGACATCTATCGTCTCTGGGATCCAGAGTCCAAACGCGTGACTCAGAGCAGACAGCCTATCTTTGATGAAAGTTTCTTCAACAGAGCACGACATACAGCACCACCAGCAGTCACGCCTACCGTCTACATTGAAACAACACCACCACCTCTGCAGAAGTTCTCCGTTGACCCAACACCTGACGACCACGCTGGTGTTCTCCCTCCTGTAGTTCCAGAAGAACATCACCCTGCTCCTACTGCCTCACAGAAGGATGCCTCCAGCACTCCTTCACAATCTGGACTCCGGCGATCAGCCAGACTCACCAGACCACCGTCATTCCTTCAGCTTGGCTTTCCGTCCACAACCGACACTTCCGCAGACGACGACCTTGACCATACAACACTACTCACACAAGTAGTGGATCCCACCAGCTTCAAAGATGCCATGCGCCGCCCAGATGCAGACAAATGGCGTCAAGCAGCTCAAGAGGAGCTCTCTCAACTTGAAAAACAGCATACATGGGATCTAGTTCCTCGACCACCCAACACACCTATCGTCACATGTAAGTGGGTGTTCAAGACCAAACTGACCAGTGCAGGTACACCTGATCACCACAAAGCACGCCTTGTTGCGCGGGGATTCAGCCAAGTTCTCGGAGTGAACTACCAAGACACTTTTGCACCGGTGGCCAAGTACTCCTCTATCAGGGTGATTCTTTCCCTGGCCGCGAGCAACAAATGGCATCTCCATCAAATGGATGTCAAGAGCGCTTTTCTCAACGGTGATCTGAAAGAAGTTATCTACATGACTCAACCAGAGGGGTTCGTCTCCCCAGAACATCCCGATCATGTTTGCAAGCTCAACAAATCCCTGTATGGGCTAAAGCAAGCTCCACGACAGTGGAACCTGAAGATCCACGAATTTTTCTTGGTCCAAGGACTCCAACGCCTCCACTCTGACCACTCTGTGTATTTTCGCGGCGGATTAAACCTGCTCGGTGTTATTCTCTATGTGGATGATCTTATCTTGTTTGGACCGTCCCTCCCTGTTCTGGACACTCTCAAACAACAGTTCTCTCGCCGATTTTAGATGACAGACATGGGACCTCTCACGTACTATCTTGGGATTCAGATCACCCATGACGTTCTGCACGGTCATGTGACACTCACCCAGGCCACCTACGTACAACGTGTGGCTGACAAGTTCGGGCTCGGTGCATCCACTCCTCAGGCCACTCCACTCTCCAAGGACCATGGCCTCACCAAACCAGTGATGGCAGCAATATCATTGGCCCCCTTGGACGATGCAGATGCTTTTCCACGCATGGTGGGCTCCCTGATGTACGCTTCTGTGGTTACCAGACCTGACCTCTCCTTCACTGTTGGTCTCCTCAGCCAAGGCTGCCAGCGCCCGACTGCTGCTCATATCGTGGCTGCCAAGCGTAGCATTCGCTATCTTTGTGGGTCTGCTTCCCTGGCAATCCGCTACGCCTCCGGTAACAATGTTCTTCAAGTGTTCTGCGACGCTGATCTCTCTGGTGATCACACCACCAGCCGCTCCACCTCTGGGTACGTCTTTCTACTCAACGATGGACCAGTCAGCTGGCGCAGCAAGAAGCAGTCTGTGGTCGCCCTCTCCTCAACTGAAGCTGAATACATTGCTGAAAGCGAATGCACAAGGGAGGCGGTGTGGCTCCGCATGCTTCTGAGCAAGCTTGGCTTTGACCAACTTGAGCCTACGCCCATCCACTGTGACAACAAGGGGGCTATCGCTCTTTCCGAAGATCCCGTTCTTCATGACCGCACCAAGCACGTCCGTCGGCAATACCATTATGTTCGCGACGCTGTTGCAGAAGGAGAATTCGTCATGCACTACCTTCCCACTGTCGAGCAAACTGCTGACATCTTCACCAAAGCCCTCTCTGCTGACCGCCACACTCATCTCTGTGCCCGCATGGGTCTTCTCCCCTCATCCTAATTTTCTCTCAGTGCTGTTCTTCTTCTTCTCAGTTCTTCTCCGCTGTCGCTTCTTTCCCGGCTTTCTCTTTCCGTCCACCCCAGATGAGGCGTTGGGACAGACGAAGAATGCCCTTGGTGAAGCCGTCGTCACTTCCCGCTTCCGTGTCCCCCATATGAGGCGTTGGCACGGACGCGGGTTGCGTCCGACCGTTTTTTCACCACCTCTTGCTTTTGCCTGCCGCTGTTCTCTCTCTCTTCCTGCGCTTTGCCTTCCTTTCGCGCCTCGATCCTCGCATAACGCCAACGCCCTCTCCTCTTGCTCTGCTTCGCCGCTTGACCCACGCCGCTCCAAACTGCATTTTCTCTCCGTCTATGATCCACTCGTTCGCTCTCTCCTCTCAGACCCCGATGGGCTGCCCCCTGTTCAGCTCACCCTGCGGGCCGGGTTCGGGGGAGGGGGCCCCCTCCCTCCTATTCGGGCAGGGTGTACAGCTGGGACCGTGCTATTTCTCAGCCGTCGGGGCGTGGCCCGGGCTAAAAAATTCTCTCCGGCCCACTGTCCACCCTGCGTCTTGCTGCTCCAGTCTTCTCTTTTCTCTCTCACACGAGGCTCGGGTGGCCCGGGGAGGGGATTTCTTTTGCCGTACATTCCCGTGCCTCGCCCAGTTCATCTCTTGTTGCCCCCGCCTTCCCGGCTCTGTTTTCACGGGGGGGGGGGGGGGGGGCTTCTTCTCTTTTTCCACTTGTCGGCCCCACCTTCATCAGCGCTGGATCGACAAGGGGGGGGAATGTTGGAAAAAGGACAACCATCAGATCATCTTGATCCACTGCTCTACTGGGCTCGGCACAACATCACAAAAATAAAAACAAGAGGGCTGAGAGTGAGATCGTCATCACTCTCTCAACCCCCCCTGTGGCGGGGCATGGTATGGCTATGGGCAGGCCTCTTTAGGCGTCCCACTGATCCATCCATCCACGGCCCTACTTCCTCTACTCATCATATCGGAGCTCCGGAGAACTGACGGTAAATCTGCACCGGCAGCCATATGTATCGGCATGTTTTGGATCAACAGGATGGGTGGTCCGGGAAACGAGGCGAGAGTGCGAGCGTGAGCTCCTCTCGACTTCGGCTGCTGACGTGGCATGGACCAAGTATGTAAGCCGGACAGTTCCAACGGCACTGATCACGGCTTGAGGCTTCACTGAATGTATAATCTGACTGTGGATTTCGAATCTACAGGAAAAACCGTGCAAGATCGACCCAAGAAAGGGGTCGATCCATCAAGAATTGAGGAAGTTACGCCCGGCCGAAGGTTGGACCGGCCGAGGGGAAAACAGATGACGGGAATTCATCCCCAAGGACCAAGGCTCGACCCTCGGAAGACCCAACAAGGCCGAAGCGCCCCTTGGGGCCCGGTTATTCAATGAGTCAAGGATCATTGAGGGCCAAGGGCGCTTCGGAATGGCGCCCCGATGTGTTATTTCCAGCAAGGGCGCTTCGGGCGGCCGTCACCGCCGCTAGTGGTGCTGCCAGCGGCACATTATCGTGGTTCACGGAAACGGCCATATCTCGGCCGTTCCTCCATGGAATGATACAATTCTTGGTGTGTTGGAAAGCTGGGAAGACGAGCTACGTGATTCTGGAGCAATAACGCTCATCCCAGGTCCATACGGAGCCGCGCACGGCTCGGCGACCTCGGGTCGCCTAGGATGTGCCATCATGTACATATAGTCTTGTATGTTGACACTTGAATAACAAGTACAGTTTACTCCCACTGTGCCACGCGTGTTTCCGTGCTCCCCCAAGACGACCCTACGCTTCTGCAACACCGGGTTGGTGTGCACCGGCCTCCCCTTGGTCGCCGTTGCCACCGGTTGGTGTCTCCACCATCCGGTTGAGGCTAGCACACCGCGCCCGGTTCACACTTGGTATCAGAGCCACCCTTGGCTCAGGGGCACAATCATCTACGTGGCAACCTCTCCTCGTCAGCGTAGACGAGCACGCATCTCGTCTCTTTGGCGGATTCGTGCCCAAGGCCAACCACACACTCTGGTGACAAGGCGGTAACCGGAGGACCCGTTGAGGAAGAAGTTGTACTGGACGTGAAGATCACTTCAACCGGCTCGTCCTCGTTGGCCGCGGCGTTTGACGTGCAAGACGAAGTAACAGCAGCCGCAGCGTTGCAAAAGTTGCTCGCCGACATGCAGGCCAAGATGGACTAGTTGGAGAAGCAGAACGAGTATCTCAATCAAGAGCTCGCGAAGCGTCCAGTGACAACGCCAGTGGCAATTGCCACCACAAACGTACCTGCGGTGGGCGTCCCGAGCCCGCCCTAGCCGGAGTCATTTGTCCCATCGAAGAAGGATGGGCCAGCTCCGCATGCTTGGATACTCGGGCTGGAATTGTACTTCACCGCCATCGGCGTGGATGCCTCAAGGTACGAGGCGCGCCGCGACTATGCCGTGACCCTGTTGAGAGGGGCATCGTTGGATTGGTGGGCCGATGTGATGCGGTCCAATCCACACGGCAGTGGAGCAGCAATGGTCGCCGGCATTGCGGCCGCGACCGGAATCTCAACCCCATCGGCTCCAACATGCAGCAGTGGCGACCCTACCCTGAATTGGCCGACCTCGTGGAAGGAGTTCACAGAGGCGTTCATCAAGCACTTCACCGTGGGTGACGTGAGGAACAACGCGCGTGCCAAGCTGCGTCGGCTTCGCCAAACTGGCGGCGTCACCGAATACACCCATAGGTTTCGTGAGATCGTTGCCAACTGTGGCTTCGACTCCCACGAATTGTGCTTCCACTACAGCAACGGCCTCAAGAACGACGCCCGCGTTGTGACGGTGATGCATGACCTCAACGACAACCTGTCGGTAATGATTGCAGCAGCCGAACGGTACGATTCGCGCGTACAACAGGCTCATGCCAACAGCCACAACTCTTTTGGTGGTGGTTATGGCAAGCGGGCCAAGAGCGACGTCACGCCCATGGAGATCGGAGCGTTGCAACAGCGCAAGTGCTACAACTGTGGCAAGCCTGGCCACATTGCGCGTGACTGTCGGAGTCCAAAAAAGGGCGACGACAAGGGTAAGCGGCAAGGGAAGGGGAAGCAAGCCACGAAGGAAGCAGATGAAGCAACAAAGGAGTCGGGAAACGAGGAGAGCCGGGAGTAGATGGTGTTACTCCTGGCTCCTCTCAGCCCAAACCGCCAATTAACCGCCCACCCGAACGCCTTGCTGCAATTAAGGGGATTTCCGAGGTCAGGGCATGGGACACGGGGTATGAGGAGGAGCAGCCCGCACTTCTCTTGGAGGCGCGAGTGAAAAGCGTCAAGGAGAAGGTGGGGAGCCTGCTGGATTGTGGCGCAAGCAACCGATTTGTGAGCATGGAGTGTGCTCGGAAGTGGGGCCTTGCACTCACGAGCAAGAAGCGGACCGCTAACCAAGTGGACGACACGATTGAAGTGGGGTACCTGGCCCGTCCCCTCTCCATTCGCGTGGGGAAGCTTCGCATAACGACCGTATACCGGGTGTGCCCGATGAAGGATTACGATGTGATCCTCGGTCGTAACTTCCTCCACAAGTACAATCCCATCGTCAATTGGGAGGCGCGCACCGTCTCAGTCAAGCTCAGAGACAAGGAGTATCCCCTGCCTACGTGGTCCGAGGAAGAGGCCACGGAGGAGGAGACTTGCGAGGAGGAAGCGCCGCAGCAGTCGGTGCCTCGCAAGGAGGAATCGGCGCCTATGATGCTAAATTTAGTGCAGCTCAAGCGCGCGATTCGGAAAAAGGAGCAGATTTTTCTGGCGTTCGTGCGAGACGTGGAGGACGATTTTGATGAACCAGAGGACGTGGCGCCTGCTGTGGCGCATGGGGTGACTCGTAAGTAGCCGGGGGTCCAAGGCAAGTTTGCCGCGGTGCCCGAGGGGCTTCGGAAGGTGTGTACGGAGTTTGAGGACGTGTTCCCTGACACCCTCTCGGCGGGTCTACCACCGAAGCGAGACGTGGACCATCGCATCGACCTCAAACCTGGAGCGCGCCCGCCTGTTCGTGCAACGTACCGCATGGGCGACGCGTAGCTGCAGGAGCTCAAGAAGCAGCTGACCGAGATGACGGAGCAGGGTTTCATCCGCCCATCCTCGTCTCCTTACGCTGCACCTGTCTTGTTTGTGCAGAAAAAGACGGGGGAGATGCGCATATGCGTGGACTACCGGGCGTTGAACGAGTTGACTATCAAGAACCGGTACCCGCTTCCACGAGTTGAGGAGCTCTTCGATCAGCTCCGTGCGGCTCGCTTCTTGACGAAGATCGACCTCCGTTCTGGCTACCACTAGATCCACATCGCAGCAGATGATGTGGAAAATACGGCCTTCCGCACCCGCTATGGTCACTACGAGTTCTTCGTGATTCCTTTCGGGTTGACCAATGCGCTGGCCACCTTCATGGCGGCGATGAACAACATCTTCAGGCAGTACTTGGATGACTTCGTGGTGGTGTACCTCGACAACATCTTGGTGTATAGCAGGACGGCGGAGGAGCATGAGGAGCATGTGAAGAAGGTCCTCGAAACTTTGCGGAAGGAGAAATTCTTTGCAAAACTCTCTAAGTGTGAGTTCGCGGTGGGGAAAGTTGAATTCCTTGGACACATAATTGGCAATGGACAGATTGCCATGGACCCGCGCAAGGTGTCGGCCGTGCAAGAGTGGCCGAAGTTGCGTTGTGTGCACGATGTGCAAGTGTTCCTTGGTTTTTGCAACTACTACCGCAGGTTTATCCTTGGCTATGTGGGAGTGTCAGCGCAACTCTCCAATCTCACTCGCAAGGATCGCGAGTGGAGTTGGGGAGTTAGCGAACAAGAAGCCTTTGAGAATCTCAAACGGGCTCTGACCTCCGCGCCGGCCTTGCACTTGGCCGACAGCGGCCGTGAGTTTGAAATGGCGACGGATGCATCGGACCTGGCCATTGGTGGAATCCTTTTGCATGACTTTGGCAACGGGTCGCAGCCAGTCGCCTACTACTCGCGCAAGTTGCGCGAGGCGGAGCTGAACTATGCCACCCATGACAAGGAGATGCTCGTCATGGTCGCAGCCTTTAAGAACTGGCAGTGCTACCTCGAGGCGCGGAAATGCATGGTCTACACCGACCACCACGCGTTGAAGTACTTCAAGACGTAGCCGAACCTGAGCCGGCGGCAAGCGCATTGGGTGGAGTACCTCGAGTCGCACTTTGACTATGAGATCGTGTACCGGCCGGGTCGCATCAACCCAGCCGATGCACTCTCACGGCGACCGGACCTGATGATGCGGGTCGCGTCTCTCACCATCCACAAGGATGCCTTCCTTGTGAAGCTCTTCACGGAGGGATACGAGGCGCATGGGGAGTACGACGCTCGAAGATTTTTCTTCGAGGCGTCGTATTGGCGACGGCGTGGCACGCAACAGGTGGTGGTTCTCGCGGTGCCCGCACTTCGGCAGCTGATTTTGGAGGAGTTCCATGACAGTGGCCCGGGCGGTCACTTCTCCGTCGACAAGACATTGAAGACGGTGGCTCGCTTCTTTTGGTGGCCCACCATGTCGTCGGAGGTGGCTGAATTCTGCCGGAGTTGTGACGTGTGCCAACGCCACAAGACGAGGAGGATAAAGACCCCGGGTCTCCTCCAACCCTTGCCCATCCCCAAGCAGCCGTGGCAGGACATCTCCATGGATTTCATCACGGGTTTGCCCACGACAGCGGGCAGGCCACAATGCGGTGTTGGTGGTGGTGGATCGCTTCAGCAAGATGTCGTACTTCATTGCGACGCATGATACGATGAGCGCGGAAGGCACGGCTCGGCTGTTCCTCGAGCACGTGGTGCGTCTCCATGGCGTGCCGCGGTCCATTGTGAGCGACCGTGACCCGCGTTTCACAAGCAAGTTCTGGCAAGAACTCATGGAGCGGTACGGCAGCAAGGTGCAGCTGTCGACCAGTTTTCATCCCCAAACTGACGGGCAAACGGAGCGGACAAACCAGACGTTGGAGCAGCTCCTCAGTACAGTGGGTGATCCGGACGAGGCGGCGTGGGACCAACGATTGCCGGTCGCTGAACTGGCATACAACTCCGCCACGTCCGCCTCCACCGGCAGGGCGCCATTCGAGGTGGTGAACGGGACAGTGCCCGCCACGCCCCTCAGTTTGCACGTTGCAAGCAACCTACCCGCGGTGGAGTCTACAGCACGTGACTTCACGCAGATTTGGGCGGCAACGCGGCATGCATTGGCCAAGGCGCAAGCGCAACAGAAAGTGCAAGCGGACCGCCGACGTGCAGACGCAACGCTCAAGGTCGGTGACCGCGTGCTTCTCAACAGCGTGCACGTCAAGCTTTGCGGGGTCCGGTCCGACAAGTTAAAACCCCGGTGGCTTGGTCCGTTCGAGGTGCTTGAAATGCGGACACCCGTGGTGGTACGGTTGGCTCTTCCGCCTTCCATGCCTGTCCACGATGTGTTCCACATCTCCAAGCTCAAGCTCTACCATGATCCGGCCGAGCATTTCCCTGGCCGCAGTTCTGAACCTCCCCCTCCGGTGGTGATCGAGGGCGAGCAAGANCGAATCTACAGGAAAAACCATGCAAGATCGACCCAAGAACGGGGTCGATCCATCAAGAATTGAGGAAGTTACGCCCGGCCGAAGGTTGGACCGGCCGAGGGGAAAACAGATGACGGGAATTCATCCCCAAGGACCAAGGCTCGACCCTCGGAAGACCCAGCAAGGCCGAAGCGCCCCTTGGGGCCCGGTTATTCAATGAGTCAAGGATCATTGAGGGCCAAGGGCGCTTCGGAATGGCGCCCCGATGTGTTATTACCAGCAAGGGCGCTTCGGGCGGCCGTCACCGCCGATAGTGGTGCTTCCAGCGGCACATTATCGTGGTTCACGGAAACGGCCATATCTCGGCCGTTCCTCCACGGAATGATGTGATTCTTGGTGCGTTGGAAAGCTGGGAAGATGAGCTACGTGATTCTGGAGCAATAACGCTCATCCCAGGTCCATATGGAGCCGCGCACGGCTCGGCGACCTCGGGTCGCCTAGGATGTGTCATCATGTACATATAGTCTTGTATGTTGACACTTGAATAACAAGTACAGTTTACTCCCACTGTGCCACACGTGTTCCCGTGCTCCCCCAAGACGACCCTACGCTTCTGCAACACCGGGTTGGTGTGCACCGGCCTCCCCTTGGTCGCCGTTGCCACCGGTTGGTGTCTCCACCATCCGTTTGAGGCTAGCACACCGCGCCCGGTTCACAAAGTAACTGCTGAAGAAATGTATCTTTCTAAAAGAGGATCATGTGGTCAGGAATCCTGCGAGGGAGCTTTGGATTTATCGACACCGTTGGTATCGAGAGATACGGTCGGATCATCGTCGTGAGCCAAGAGCCCGAGCCAGATCGATGTCATGAAGAAGCTACCGCAGATCTGGACGATTTCGTCCCTGGATCGCATCGAGGGCGCTGGGCATCCGCCAACCTCGGTCTGCCGATGATCGGAAATCATCGAGCGGTGTCCGGGAAATCCTGTGAAGACACAAGGAGACCGGACTGAGTCAACACTTGTACTTCTTTGCTTCTAGCTAGTGTAGACAGATAAGTAGCTGTAGGTTTGTATTTCCTATTACTTCGTCTGTGTGTAACCATTTCAAGCAAGCTTGGTACCGTTGGAAAGCTTGTGAGATGAGTCGTGTATCTGTGCCTTCAGTTCATACTCTTGAATCGCACAATCAGTGACATTGCCAAGGCAAGAGTGCCTGTGTGTGTGTAAGCGGTTATTCTTGACTGAGAAGTCATCACCAACAAATTCAGCACAGTACCAGAGAATTGAACTATCACAGTACCCCATCTGAAGGTTCCGAAAGATTCTGCTTATGTAAATTCCAACAAGAACGTGATCGAGGTCAGATCACAGTAGGTGAGAAACTCAAAGAACAGCTTGTCAGGGGACTGGACCATGCGACGGGCGGGGTCCCAAAAATACCAGGCCTTCGACCGCGGGGATATGCCTACGAAGGTACACAAGGGACCCCGCGGTGAGACCTTGGACCCCTTCTGGTCCTCGGTGTACCACGAAAGCCAAGGATTCCCATACACGAGCAAGACTCAGGTTTGCATGTTGGCCAAACTAAAGCTGGTAAGGTGTAACGTGGTCCGAAAGGAGACTTTGCGGAGGAAGGTTCCAGACACACGTCATGTAGGCAAATCCTTCGAAGGCAAAGGAATCTTGGAGACGGCACTTAGACTACAAAGCACGAATTGCATCCTCCATGGTGTGGTTCTAGCACTCAGAGAAACCGTTCTCCTAAGGAGTAGCAGGAGCAGAGACCTGGTGAAAAACCCCATGCTCGGTGAAGAAACTTTCCATCTGACGAAGAAACCCGCCGCCGCAAACTGAACGGAAGGTACGCAGCGTGTGGCGAGACTGACGCTCAGCCATCACTAGCATGAGGTGAACCGCGAGAGTGGCGTCACTCTTTTGGAGAAGGCTGTAGACACACCGCATCCTCGTGAAGTCATCAGTCAGAGTCAGGATGTATTTACCCTTTCGGATTGAGACTCGACAGGAAGAGGACCGAAAAGGTCCAGAGGGTGCGACACTGAGAGCTACCTTGGAGGTCCGTCGTGGGGCCGTGGACTGACCACAAAGAAGCTCAGTGAGCGTGCGGATGGTGTCAGTCTGCTGCTGCTTCAGACGATGCATCTCATCCTGCTGGCTCCGCGGGTCCTCAATAGCATGCGAGCTTGGGCTTATGACCCCTGGGGAGGAGGAAGAGGGATCCTGTGATCTTTTGCCCTTATCACCTGCCGGAGCCATGTCAGCACTCAAAATGGGCCAGAATGTCAAAATGGTCGGATTGCAGAACCGTCAGCGTTTTTCAAGGAGTAGAAATGCTTGAAAAGTTTGACTCTCCAACCAAAAATTTGACCAAGGCGAGTGCTGAAGTCAGCAGGGATTTGCTGACATCAGCACGAACCTGATGACGCCAGCAAGAAAGATGTTGATGCCGGGACAACCCCCTTTTTTTTGACAACCCTCGCGGTTGTTGTCCCGCTACGGAGGAACGCTATGCCGTCTGAACCTAGACGCGTAGAATCACAAGCCGGATACTACGACTGGTCACATGCATGTATCTTGCATGAAACGGTGGACGCACAATGCAAAAATATGCAAATCGGGTCCACGGCTAGTCCACCGATAAACTTCTACGTGCTGCAAAAAAACGGCAGGTCCAAGGCAACGTCTAGAGCTCTGAGACGGTTAGCTCCAAGCTGGTAGTCCACCACCAGACGACGCACCGTTACCACATGGGTCCGCATCAGGTATCTGCACGGGCATGGACACGACCGAGTGGTCACGGTAAACTGTACAGGGCAACATAATTGTCACAAATCACAACAACGACAACTTTGACGTGTCGTGGTATCATAGGGGAAGGCAACAATGAGATGGTTGAGGCATGGTACAGTCGGCCATTGGACATGAGCCGAGGAAACAACTTCCACAACCAATGACATTGATTGTTTGAAATAATTGTGCTCAGTCTGCCTTCATCACCTTCTATTGAAGAATTCCCTTGGAGTACATCATAATTACCCGACCAAAGATACCATTTGGTGAGGAAACTGAGATGATGGTTGTTTTTGGAAAAAACAGCAATCATCTCTCTCCTCTCCTCTCCTCTCCTCTCCTCTCCTCTCCTCTCCTCTCCTCTCTCTCTCTCTCTCTCTCTCTCTCTCTCTCTCT
>SZWC01006256.1:128128-143018 GCA_023375785.1 Penium margaritaceum | reverse complement strand
CTTAGGCCGTCATGCCTTTGTGATTTTTCAAACGGTGAAAATGCCGGTTACCCCCTGTTTTGTCACCCTTCACCCTCATCCGCCCCTCCGTCGGAACAATAAGCCTCATCCGCCCCTCTGTCGGAACCATAAGCCCCATTCGCCCCTCCGTCGGAACGATAAGCCTCATCCGCCCCTCCGTCGGAACGATAAGCCTGATCCGCCCCTCCGCCAGCACGATAAGCCTCATTCGCCCCTACCCATGAACAATAAGCCCCATGTACCCCTCGATCGGGTTTCAATGTAAAACCGTTGAAAATGACGGAAAACAAGCCTAATGTACCCAAGGTTTGTGATGTGACACAACACTATGAGCGGAACGGAACCTCACACTAGACACCTGCTGCCGAACGTACGTGCTTGGGTCTGCGTACAGGCTCGGCATGGTACCGTTTCGGCACCTGCGCCTCCCTGCTGCGGTGTGCAGTTAGCCATACATGACGACTAATGCTTTGCAAATACACTGCCCGTCGTGTCATTTGCGACGTCAAACCCATACGTATGCTCTGCATATACAACTGGTTTTATCGCAATGGACTACTACCTTCTCCCGTACTCAAGAGTACAATGAGCAAACCCTCTTGCAACATGTCCAATGTTCGAGATACGCGTCCTCTGCCACCGTTGCAGGGCTGGGGAGGCCGCTCTGAACCAGTGTACGGTCCTTGGGGAATCGTGATAATCCCCCCACCCGCCCATGGATCACGGAACTGCGGTGGCTGAGTGGGCAAAGATAAAGCGCGCATGGGACATCATCTACCCAAATACACCAGTGGACACATACACCATGTGTTGGCAGTTGGGCATGAAAGCACCTCATGCCCGACCCTTATTATGTGTACCCAATTGGGCGCCATGGATGACGGTGTGGCCACTTCCATGGTCACGGTTGTGATGAACGTCATCGTTTACCTCATGCCTTTATTGAAGTTCATGACTATATGCAGGGCATCGTGGAGTAAAGTTTTCACATGAAAATGAGCAATGTACCAGCCTTATAGTCATTATTAGTGGGCATTAAAGCAACGGAATGTCCTCTATCGTACACTACTTGTGGGAGTACTAAAGAGCAATGTAGCAGTCAAATGAGGACAATATATGTGCACAATTCTACCGTTGTACTGAATATTGTGGGGTCAAATACCTTGTACTTTCATCATCAATATGCCCACCTGACTGTTATTGTAGTAAGCAACATCATAAGTGAAATGTCACCTCTTCAGCAATGTATGGTAAGGTTGTATAGCAATGTGCCATCCTCAGTACTACACTTCATGAACATGGTACCAATGACATGAATTGTGACTTAATGAATATGTCATGTAGTTACTTCCCATGTGATGGTTGTGCAACCTATAACAGACAGTGTCATGTGTTTTGCTTCTACATGGTATGTGAAGGTTATCCCCATGAAAGAATGCCATGGATTTCGGGTTGTTCTCATGATGTTGGAGAAGAAGTTGCTTCAACGCTATGAACGGTGTTTACATCTGAAGCATTACATTATGATCACTGAGTAGGACACTTCAACTGCTTCTGGCACTACTTGCTAATAAAAGAATGCCATGGATTTGAGCTTATTCTTATGATGTTGGAAGAGAAGCATTGACGTTAACGCTATGAACAGTTTTTACACGAGAGGCATAACCTTATGAACACTGAGAAGTACATGTCACGTTCTTCTGCCACTACTTGCGAAAGAAGTTGGCACTTGAAATGACCAACGTTGCACAAGGGACTTGGATTGATTACAATGAATGAAGGAAATGTCAAACACTAAACACCATACACAGTGAACGTGGGATACATAATTTCGTCGAACACTTCACGACTCAATCCCCAGAGAAAATGAACAATGTCACAGACAGGACACAGCTGCTCCCATGGCTGACAATGCTCAGCATCGTAGAAGACCTCGGCCTCAGAGTCTGAATCTTGGCAGCCATGTCTGCTTCTCGGAACATACACACTACTGGCCCCCCTCCCCACATGCAATGAACTATTGTGTGTAAGCCTAACTCTGACCTTCTGCCTAACCCGAAACCCCCCTCTCCGGCTGAACTGGGAGCCGCCTCTCACTATGGTGTGCTCAATCTCCATAGTCCAGCAAACTTCATCCTGCACATGAACAAAAGCGAGTATTAGTCATGAGAAACACCCGTAAACCGATGACACTTCCTTGAAAATGTGAATAACGGGGCATGACGCCAAAGAAAGCAACTATGTACCTCACTCCTCCTCTGGCTCCTCCTCGTACATCTCTTGCCACTCTCTCTCCTCCTCATCCAACTGCTGGGTGTGCTCATCCTACGTCACCGTCTCACCATCATCACCAAGAGGAGGGGAGTATGCACCAGAGTCATCACTTTCAGCACCAACATCATCATCATCCACGTCATCCCGGGCCAGAGGCTCGGGATCGTATTCCACGTCACCACTAGCATACGCTGCAAGTGGAGCACCCACAGTTGTGGAGGCACTTGCACGTGCCTCCAAGGCTACTGCTGCCTGTGTAGCAGCAGCCTCTAGACGTCCATCGTATCCCCTTGCTGTGACTTGTGCAGGACTTGGTGTAGGCGGGTTTTTGCAGCGTGTCTTCGTGTGGCCTTTTTGCCCACACCGTGGGCAAATGAAGTTTTTCTTCCGCATCGTCTCACGGTCTTTCCTTGCACTACGTGGGCGTCCCTTACCACGCCTTGGTCCCGGTTGCAGCCACTGTGGTTCGACCGGCACAATGTTCTTCACCACCGGCGAGGGGATGAGGTTGTTGTATGCACGTCGAAACGCCATGCGCGTGAGTCCAGGGTCGAGAAGGTTCTCAGCGTTGATGCGCTTCACGAGCAGGAAAGCGCAAGCATGATGACATGGCATCCTAAACTCTTTCCACCTGCCACAGCTGCAAGTCTTCTCCAGCAGGTCTACCTGTCGGGGATTGTTGGTTGGTCCATCCACAGTTGCAGTGTTTGGGCCCTCCTCAATGACATTGTACTCACGGGCCACGGCAAGGCAGTTTTGCAGTCGGTCGGCTTGGACAGGGGCCAGGGACATCTGCACAACTTCCGCATGGGCACGCCGAGCACAAAACATGTGCTGCACAAAGGGCAAGATGCTCACAAAGCAGTAGCATGGATACATCTTCCGGTGCGCTGCAATTCGCGCGTTCCAGCTCTCTGCTTCATTGGAGGTCGTGTGGCCTCCCCTGCCAAGGGGGCAGTGGAGACGTGTCCATTTCTCCAGAGGTACACCCCCGACCACAGACCCATTCCCACCTGGCCTGCCAAAGAGATATGCGTAGGCAGATGCACTCACTTGCCGCAGGTGGGTGGTTGCCTTTTCCCACTGCTCCACATTCATCGTATGCGCACACTTCCATGCCCAGTGTGCAGCTTTCTTCCCGTAGGCAATGCAGACGTTCTCGCGCAGGTACCATGCACAGAACGTGTGTGTTGCACCTCCTAAGTACTTCTTCCCCGCTTTCTCGAGGGCCTTCCTCTCTGTCTGTGATGATGCTTGTCCCAGGCAGAGCAGCAGTGGGATACACAAGGGCAACCTGGGCGCAAGAAAAGTTCCAACTCTTCCCGTCCTCGGTCGGTGCCAGTGCCCACGCCATGGGCACCGCGTGGTCATTGGCGTAAAATAATTGGGCAAGCAGCAGAGTTTGCTTATGCCCGTTTTTCAAAAACGTAGCATCCATGGTCAAAATGCGGCGACTGTGCTGGAAAGCGATCCTGGCAGCCCCGGGAGCAACGAACGCCCACGGGAAAGCACCGTTCTTGTCCTTGTGCGCAACCGCGTGGGTTCCTTGGTCAACGCGTCTCAGCTGCACGCACCAAATGGATGAATACAAGTCAATTGAATTGAAAGTACAATGAACAATGCTTTGTTCAACCTTTGAAGCGGACTTGTCCAACGTACCTCGTCGATGTACGTCGGAAAGAGGCTCCACATGCCGGTTTTTTTGCCCATCAGATTTTCATGGGCCTGTGACTTTGCGCGGTAGAGTGTGTTGTTGGAGATGTTGATGCCGGTCCCCTCATGGAGTACCTGCCATAGGGTGGCTGTAGACGTAGTGGGGTCACGCTGCAGTGCCTCGCATGTTTTACAGGCCACCCACCCCTTCTGGCGGGCCGGATTGCTGCGGCCAATCTTGGGGACACACTTGTGTCCGTCGGCGTAGTGAGACACCGTCACGGCACCAAACTTGCTAGTCACACGTGCGCGCAGGAGCCACGTACAACCCTTGTTCTTCGCCTCGGCGCACGTCACGTGGACTCTGGCGGGCTCACTGCGCACCCACTTAAACCCGAAGCGGTTGTCAACCGCGTAGTCCTCCACAAACGCCCGGGCTGCGTCCATGTTGTCAAACAACATACCCTCTGCCGGCTCCTTCGGCATCCCCTTCTGCTTCTTCGGGCTGTGACATGGTTTGTCGTCCGAATCACCTGTCCATGACAGCACCGCATGAATTGACATGAGAGAGCACGGGTTTAGAAAGGAGTGCATGCAAAACCAGGAAGAAGAACCTGTACTTCCATGCACTGCCTCCGTCTTCCTAAAAAAACCAGACACAGGATGCATCCTGGGAACAAAGTGAGCATTACCGAGATGGCCATGTGGTACGGACAGCACGCGACGACGCCCCATGCTAAACCTAACCGGTCCGGCTTCCCGGACATCGGGGGACCTGGGAGCACGGGGTGGTTCATCCGGGAGTTGGTTCTGTGGGAGGGCGTCCCACTCGTCCAACCGTCGGGACCACCAGTCATCGTTCCAATCTCGAGTCAACAAAAACATAACGTCTTGAAACGCGCCTGATGGGTTGTTTGGCGGAGGGTTATCGGGGTACCACCGCAGTGCAGGTCTGTCAGCAGACCGAGCAGCGTTCTCGTCAGGACTTGGTTGCGTGGCAATGAGCCAAGCGTGTTCGTGAGAATCCATCCCAAACAATGGGTATTTTGGCAACAAAACATCTTCCTATTTATCCGATCTACCCTCCTCATTAGGCTTACCGGCGTCTTTGACGACTTGGTCGTCCACCATTCCGAATTCACGAAGGATGTAGCAGCAGAAGCAACATCGTTAGAGGGAGCGGTGACGGTGTCAACAACAACGACGCAACACTGAATGACAACGGATGAAACTGAAGGCACCCTGCCACAACATGTGGTGCAAGTGGCGGACAATCCAAGGATAGGTGTACACGTAGGATGAGGGTACTGTCCGCCGATACCCCTCTTCATGCACGTTCTTTGTGACTGTAGTGCATGTCATCCACTGTCCGCCGGCAACTAATAGTGCACCATGGTTTTGGGTACCCAACGGCATGTTCATAGTCACCGCAGGTTGAGATGATGTGGCAACGACATGTCATTGGCAGCCCGTCATGGCGTGCCGCAAGTTGCAACACGGACAACTTTCGACTGGTCCAGCGGCGCAATGTCATTGGCACACTTATCGCTTGCTGCGCTGGCCATACAGCTGTTAGGCACGGCATGATGTTTGGATGGCGGTGCATGAACCACGCCAGCTGAGGGCCGAGTATTCGCAGGGAGTGTTTCGATGTTACGAGGACATTGCATGTGCTAGTGAGACGGCCATGCAGACGTGCGGTGTGGGGTTTGACTGAAACTGTGAGTCGTCGATTTCTTCTCACACAGAAAGGATACCCCTAGTTATTGAGCGCATGAATGACGTTGAACCGCAGATTGTCCAGTATCGAAACATTTTCGATGTCGACTTCATAGTAATGTACAAGTATCGAGTACATGCATGCGGCATCGTTGTACGTATTGACGCACAAATTCTTGGAAAAGTGAAAAGAAAAATACCAGGACACCCTTCTCCTGTAGAAAAATGAACCATATGCCGTCACATGATAACTTCGACAATTGCAAGGGGTATATGGGGCTTATTGTTCATGGGTAGGGGCAAATGAGGCTTATCATGCTGGCGGAGGGGCGAATGAGGCTTATCGTGCTGGCGGAGGGGCGGATCAAGCTTATCATCCCGGCGGAGGGGCGGATCAGGCTTATCGGTCTGGCGGAGGGACGAATGGGGCTTATCGTGCCGACGAAGGGGCGGATGGGGCTTATTGTGCGAAACTTGGGGTATATAGTCACTCCGCCCTTTTTCAAAACGGCCAAATAGCACGAGTCCCCATATGAACGCGAAGGGTGACTCTCACCCGCCTTGCACCAGCAACAAGATAACTGAGAAGCNCTTATCATGCTGGCGGAGGGGCGAATGAGGCTTATCGTGCTGGCGGAGGGGCGGATCAAGCTTATCATCCCGGCGGAGGGGCGGATCAGGCTTATCGGTCTGGCGGAGGGACGAATGGGGCTTATCGTGCCGACGAAGGGGCGGATGGGGCTTATTGTGCGAAACTTGGGGTATATAGTCACTCCGCCCTTTTTCAAAACGGCCAAATAGCACGAGTCCCCATATGAACGCGAAGGGTGACTCTCACCCGCCTTGCACCAGCAACAAGATAACTGAGAAGCCCAACTCAAAATTTTGCTCACTTGACGTAGGCGTCAATGACTGAGCAAAAAAAAGGGTTCGGTCACCATATACACAGTTTTTGGAACTATACATCTCATGTACCAAATTCGCGTACCAAAACAACGCAGGTATCAATGGACCGTAGGAAATAACGCAGGTATCAATGCCAAGCGAGAAAGGGACGAGCCCCCCACGCGGTGAAAAACACTACCCATTCGGGAATGGAGAGAAATTAATTGCTCCGTAGCCCATGCACTATTCGCTCACACGTGGATAGTGACGGAGCGAAACCCATGTGCCCAAGCGCCGGTACATCGCCAAACCACTGGCAGAGGTTCAAAAGACGCAGCTTGTTAAGAAATTGCTCTGCACAAACCATATTGTCTCGGCCCTAGGTTCGACGTAAAATGATGCAAGTTTGTGCGCCATTTACATGAATGATATGAACGACGGAAGCGGCGGAGAGGGCAACCACACTCGCGTTCAGCACGGACAAGCCAATCCCGAATGGTGGGAGCGACGTTGCTCTTTTGCCAAAGGCAAAAGACCCAGCGATAACGAGAATAGTCGTCCGTAAGTGTCAATACGTAAAGACCGTGCTTGCCGACTGACTCTATCGGGAGGGGACCCATGACATCAGAGTGAACCAGGTTGAGCGGGCCGGACGCTCAAGAGACAGAGAGGGGGTATGTGGAATGGTGCATCTTGCCTTGAGCGCAATCAATGGAATCGGTGGGACACGGCAGAGGAAAGGAGGCTGGGTCAAGGCCC
Source organism: Penium margaritaceum (assembly GCA_023375785.1). Lineage (NCBI taxonomy): Eukaryota > Viridiplantae > Streptophyta > Zygnematophyceae > Desmidiales > Peniaceae > Penium > Penium margaritaceum. The sequence continues at coordinate 135,707 of SZWC01006256.1, read as the reverse complement.
TTGGCCGGCTGCGTGCGCAGCATGCTATCAACAGCAGCAAGAGTGGACGTGATAGAGGCGACAATGTAGGAGACGCGTGTGCTACGGAGAGAGAGTGCTGGTATCGGCCGACGATGAGGGGACAGAGGTAGAGGCGGACAGGCACGGGACGTGCTACAAGTTGCCACGGGCGGTGGCATACAAAACGACACGACCGGACGGACACAACACAGTGCCCAGACCACGCGAATACTGAACTTCCAAGCTCATGCGATCAAGTGCGGTTATAGACAAGAGGCTGAGCTCAAGGCCAGGGACGAAGAGAACATCAGTCAAGAAGACATCAACAGCTGGACCACGGAAACGAACGACGCGGACACCACGAATGGGTAACACTTGACCATAACCCGTCCGAACCCTGGTGACATCGGTGACGGGACCAAGAACACTGAAGGCCTCTCGCAAGGCCGTCATGTGATGCGTGGCCCCAGAATCGATGATCCAGGTCTTTGACGGATCCTGGACCAGTGTGGCCAGGTCGCTAATGGTCACATGGCAATGGGCAAGCGACGCTGACAAAGTGGACGAAGGTGCAAACCGGGAGTGCCAGTCATCTAGCCAGGCGACATCGTCATGAAGAGGAGCAGAGGGGTAAGACACGGCAGAGGACGGGGTGACGGAGATACAAGACATGATCGTAGCATCGACTCTATAATGTAGGGTGGGGAGGAACTAGCGACTACACAACTCGCACTTCCCTGGGGAGGAGGGCGCGGAATGCTGAGCTGAAGTGCGATGAACTGCTTTAGCTGGCGCTCGCGGGCGGAAGGTCCGACACGGTAGACCGACTGTGGTATGACGGCACCGGAGTCTAAGAGGGGGAAAGAAGGCGCAAGGGATGGAGGAGCAGGTGCGGACGGTTGGGGAGGAGGCTGTGGTGGGGCCGTCGCGAGCAGCGTAGGTACGGCAGGAGCATCAACGGTAACGACAGGGCAAGGCGGCGCTCGCGACAGTGGTGGCAAGGCGGCGCTCGCTCTGGCGCACTTGGTGGGATGACGCGAGCCTCGTCGGTCTAGAGCGGACACGTGTACCACCCGTGTCCTAACTGGCCACAGTTGTGGTAGACAAGGCTGTCATTGTCGGATCCGCCAGTCTGCTGCTGAGGACCTTTGCCCTTCTTGCTCAGCTTCTTCTTCTTGCAAGCCGAGGGGGCGCCGGAAGACGCTGCTGATGCCGGGTCGGCAACAGCCATGGAAGCGACGGCTAGGGAGGAGATGGACTCCGTACGATGGATGTGTGACTCCTGATGAGGTTCCTCGATGAGGAGGAAGAGCTCGTACACCCAGGGCATGAGGGTGCCCTGGGCATCCATCGCGGCGAGGACATCTTGAGCTTAGTGGACAAAGATGTCGGAGAAGGGGCCGGTGGCGCCACATTTGATGGTCAGGAGCGCGGAGAGGGGGGTGGCGCGGCGTCTCCGAGGAGGGGCAGGATGTCCTCTGCGCGCTGCCAATAAGAGGTGACCGTCTCGGTCTCCCCCATGCGGAGAGAGTTGAACTCTCGGAGCAGGCGGCTGGTGTCAGCATCACTAGAGAGGCGATGAGGACGCGTGAGTTCGTGCCAGGTAGTTGCTGGGTCAGGGAGTGCGCCAATGGTGAGGTCGCCAAGGAAGGGCTCAAGGGCGAGGCGGGCGGCTGGAGGGGGCACAGGGACGAGGGCACGTACAACGCGACCGGCATCTGGTCGGCTTGGGTGGAGTCGAAGGGCACAACATAGTAGGGCCACAAGTTCTCGCCCTGTGCCCACATCCGGAAGCTGACCTCCCAGCTCCAGAATTGGTCGCCAGCTTGAAGCGACGGCGGCGGGGTTTCGAAGTCCTTTGGCCTGCGACTAGCACCTAGAGTGGGGCCTAGGACTGACATCACTGTTTGTCGTTGGCGTTGGGTGTGTTGCTGCGCCAAGTACTGTGTGGCATAGGAGATCGCAGGGCTCATGTACCCGTGTGGAACAAACGGTGCTTGCTGAATTTGCTGCAGATGTTACGACGGCAGCTACTGCTACTATAGCGGTGGCTGATGATGCTACTGCTGCGGCTGTACTTGCGGCGGGGGTGTTGGCAGCTGTTGTGCCGCTAGCTGCTATGTTAGCGTTGTGAGCTCTTGGCGCAAGGCGGTGAGCGGATCTGTCGAGCCACCATGGCAGACAACGGAGCCTGCGGGCTGCTACTTCTACTGTTGCTACTGTTGCTACTATTGATGCGGCTGCTATTGCTACTTCTGCTATCGCGGCTGCTGCTACTGCTACTACTGCTGATGTTGCTGTTGTTGTTGTTGCTACTACTACTACTGCTACGGCTACTATTGGTGCTCGGATTGCTGTTGTTGTTGCTGTTCGTGCTGCTGTCGTGGCTGTCGCTACTATTGCTACTGCTGCTGCTGCTCCTGTTGCTGTAGCAACGGCGGCAGCTAGTAGTGCTGCTGCTGCTGCTGCAACTGCTGTAGCTTTTGTAGGAAGGGGGGTCCTCCAACAGAGGAGGACCTCTCTTCGTTCTCTACCATGTTTCCCTCCTTGTACCCCCTTTTTTTATTCGTGTGCTGCTGATGTGAATGGTGATGTCACTAGTGACGTCAGCCTGGGATGGCTGACGTTAGCAGCTACTGTTGCATTATCTACAGGGTTGCTGCTGTAGAAAAGGTTTTTTTTTGGGAGAAACAGCTGAGATACACATAAAACGCAAAGTGTGACTCTCATATGCCTGTCGTTCGAAAGAAAAGTAACGAGTCATTCGTGGTTCGGAAGAAAAGCAACCATCCGCACACCATGCATTACAAAAGCAACCATGTGCTCAGCCTCCTCAACAAAATCAACAAGCCACCCACCCCTTACATCATGCTGGATCACAACATGTGTTTTGGACCTGACATGGAAGAAAGTGCCATGGTGTATCCGTTTGAGACAAAGTGAATGACAAAAATCATGTAATGCATCAATGCTACATGGTATGTAGCGGGAACATGACTTTTTTTAGCGTTTTTGGGTTCCTAAGGTTTTTTTTGTGTAACATTGGAATATGCGTTATTCTATGTACGGCATTGTCATATGCATTTTTTTTTGCGGGACATTGTCATATGCGTTATTTTTTGTGCAGCACTGTCATATGCGTCATTCTGTGTGTGACATTGGCATATCAGCTATATAGTTCCAAAAACTGGGTATGTACTGACCGGACCCTTTTTTGTTGATGATGTCAGCAGTGACATCAGAAGTGATGTCAGCAGAGGAAGGCTGATGTCAACAGCGGTTGCTGCTACTGCTGCTAATCTGTTGTTCCAACCGATGCTGCTACTGTTACTGTTGCTGCTGCTGCTGTTGTGGTAGCAGTGGCTGCTGCTATTGCTGTAGTTGCTGCTACTACTTGTGTTGTTGCTACTGTTGCTGCTATTGCAGCAGCATTTGCTGCTGCTGTGGCTGCTGCTGCTGCTGCTGCTACAGCGATTGTTGTGGCAGCATCGGTTGCTACTATTGCTGATGCTGCTCTTGCTACTACTGCTACTGCTACGGCTGCTGTTTTGTAGCAACAGTTGCTACTGTTGTAGCTGCTCCTGCATCCTGTGGGGTGGGGGAATTTTTTTGGCGTATTCTCTTTTTTTCCCTCTTTTGCTCGTCCCAGCGAGCTCGTTGCTTGCTGGGAGCAGCGAGCTCCGAGCAGCAAGCTTGCTGCTCGCTGCTTGCAGCTCGCTGCTCGCTGTGAGTTATTAGTTCGTTCCGAGCAGCGAGTTCGCTGATTGCAGCTCGCTGCTCGCTGCGAGCAGCTGCAGCCGCTGCTGCTGCTAGAGGCTGCTGCTGCTATTGCTGCTGGCTGCTGCCGACTGCTACTACTGTTGCTGTTCGCTCCTGCTGCTAGTGCAACTGATGCAGGCTATTGCTACTTCTACTGCGAGTTGCTACTGCTGCAGATGCGGGTTGCCGCTAGTTCTGCTATGAGTTGCTACTGCTGGCTGCTACTACTGCTTGCCGCTGTAGGCTGGTGCTACTACGAGCTACTGCTGATGCCGGTTGCTGTTGTTGCACATAGCTATTGCTGGCTCCTGCTGCCATTGCTTGCAGCTGCCGCAAGCTGCTGCTTCAGGCTGCTGTTGCTGCTTGTTGTTGCTGCCAGTCACTATACCTGGATGGCGTCGCCACGTGCGTCGTCACCAGCACGTGTCTGACGCGGCCTGCCGCACACCTCCTCGCGTCACGCGTGGGGATCAGTGCTGCCAAAAAACAAAATCGGCAGCATGTCCCCTGGCCCAGTGGCCGTGGGAAAAAATCTGACGCCTCCACCAGGCGGGTCAATGCTGCCGAAAAAAATCCGACAGTGTTTCCCCTGCACTGGTGCGTAAGGGGGTCCGCCGGTGTAGTCATGCACCTGTACGCCAGTCGTCTGCTACTACTGTTATGCTCTGGCTCTGATACCAAGCTGGAAACTACACTAGAGCGCATGTTGGGGCAGTGGCGTTGTTGATGCAGTGTGCGGGCTTCCACGCTGGTTGCATAGTCTGCTGCCCCCTAAGCCTGCCGCTATAGACTCTAAGTCTGAGTGCTCTGGATTTATTACTCAGAAACGCGCGCGCCAATGTTAGCGCCAGAAAGCAGCTGAAACTGGAAGTGACTGATTAGTGATCAAGAATGAGCAACAATGGGAGACCCCTCCTAGTTCTAGCTCCTCCCCAGCTCTGTAGACCTTGTTACTCAGCTAACCAGCCAATCAGAATATAGACCTGTTTTCTGGCAGGCAGGGTTTTCTCGGTGAGCCCTGCCAGACGACCGACAGCCCCCAAAACCCGGGTGTCGTCCGTTTTGCCTGAAAACTGGACCATACCATAATACGCAAGCTGCAAACGTAATCATGCGGTCAGAATCAGCAAGAAAAATAGCCGTGAGGATTCATGGCTGCCTAAACCCATGCAACGTCTACGCTAACCCCCAGTACCAACAATGTTAGAAAATCATGAAACTTGGACCCTAGGCATGAGATAGCACAGTGAACGCTACAACGCAGTCAAACACGGTGCTGGAAATGCGCAGACAGCAAAGGCAGTGACAGTGCCTGTCGGCGGCACGACTGTTGAGGAGGTCTGCCGATGTAGATGAGCACAAAGGAGGGAAGAGGCTCTAGCAAACTGCGTGTAGGCCTCAGCGTGCGCCAGATCCACCGGGCAATACTCCATCAATGTCGCGTCTTGCCGTCAGTCATCTGCACACTGATGTACACAAGCCGGGAGGACACAACAGAGTANATTTTATATCTAATATCCCGGGTATTCTTGTACGTTTCCATTCTAATCTAATGCGCATATGACAGGTCGGAAACATCTGTATGAAATGAGTGCTGCACATCGTGAAACATAGCGGAAGTATGTGTTGGTCACCAACAACTTTGGGCATGGGAAATGTGACAGTTGGATATGTGTGCCTACAACCTTGTGTAGTATCCAAACTGACCTGTTTGGGCAGGACTGTTATTTGTGCACATCATTTTATCCATCCTATAGGCGGTAGGTCATGGACATCCGGCCAATCGACGATCAGCAACGAGGCGACTAATCACAAACCTCACCAAACGTCGATTGGCTTCTCGCATATCGATGGCTTACGAGGTTTACGATCAGCGACTCTCGTTGCAGATCATTGATTGGCCAGAGTCCTCGATCGTGAGGGGCTCTCAAGAAATCCGGCCAGCAGCTTGCTGGGAACAATAACAAAGGCATCCAGTTAATGAGTATTTTTTCTTCTTCTTTTTTTTTTTTTTGCGCGGGTACCTGTAGGACCCCACGGTAGCGGGGCCCGGCCAGTTCCCTTCCAACGCATGGGGAGTTTTGAACTCCCCACAAACTTTGAACAAACCTTATTCTTAAATATCACAAACCCAGCCATTTTAGGGTTTGCAGTAGTTGTGAATGAACCCTCATGCGTTGTCAACGCATGACATGTGGCCTCGGCGTGCCTTTTCTTCTCTTTTCTTTGGTACTGCTCTAGCGGTAGCGGCGTCAAATCTTTTCTTTGCAGTACTTTGTATTCGACGATGGAGGGATGGGTTTTATAGTTCCGAGAACTGTGTATATGCCTCTTCCGCCCTTTTCAAAATCCGTTGTGCCGGCCATTGGCATGTCCTCCGTCCCCACTTTGTCCTCAAGTGAATCGAAGGCATGCAGGACCGTGCTAGACAGCAAACAAGCCATGGTTGTGAGCAAGAGAATGGCAGTGCCAAATTCTGGCTATGTCTAGAATGTGTAGAGTAATGAACGAGAGAGTACAATGAACCCTACTCTGAGCTTATGGACTCGGGACTGCCGGCTAGCCCGTCAGGCCACGTCGTCCCCGTTGCACCATACAAAGTCCACGGAATTGAAGCGAAACAAGAAAAGGTCTCCCAAGGCACCGAATCAGCCCATTGACTTCTTGGGTCTCGACTAATAAGAAAACATGCAATGTACCCAAAACATGTCTAGACTGTGCAGTGGTGTGTAAGCCGAAGCTAGGCAAGCTAGGCCTCTTGAGAGGCGTGAGCATGTCACCGGGCGTCCAGGTTTTTGACCATATGCAAATGACACGTGACAAAACAAAAGGTAAAAAAAGACTCGATCAATCAGTACTAGGTCCCCCGAGGTACTTGTACACGCCACTACCCGGGTAGTACCCGGGTACTTGTACAAGTTTCAACCATAGAGAATGCACTTGTCAAGGACAATATGTGGCTAATCATCGTGGGTTCTCCGAGGGCACAAGCACAGACCACCAAATGGCTGGGTCACGACCACCAAGAAGACTCTACCAACAATGCATGGGTAAATTAAGTGGCTAGAGTGCACCATAAGTGTCACACAAGCAATGTTGTTGCTAATGGAGCATCATCAGGGCTGACTGTGAAGCTCTCACTACACAACATCATATGACACTCAGACAACTCAAAGCCCATACACCAACACTTAGGTCATGAAATGTGTACTCTACACACATATCATGGAGAGCAAAATTGTTTGTACTGTGCCCGCCATTATGGCCGATGACCCCTAAGAATACACTTTTCATACAGTGATGTTGTATGGGGATGCACGGACAATGATGGTGACCCCCGGCCTCTGTTCATGCACACATAGGCCCGTGAGTGAGTCAAGGACGCCAAGCTGTTGAAGACGGTGTGCGAGCGGCCAGTCCAAAGCCCACAAGTGGATTGTTCCATGTGAAGAACAATGAGTAAAAGCGATTTTTCCAGGACTGCCTGCTTTGTGGTTAGGGTTGTGAGACCACAATAATATCGTGCCAGGTTGGAGTTGGTGGGTAGCGGGTTGGCTACTGCACCCGGGTTCAACCAGATATCGTTGCAGCACTCCCATAGAAAAGCATGACATAGGTAAGACTACATAGGTGTGTGATCGAGTCCTCCAGAGCGAGTGACGAGGACGCTCATCACAAGCATCCCATTGCTCACTCGCTTTGTGTGTATTTACACGTTGAGCTTGTGTATGCTCGACTAACTTCCCAACACTCAAGTGACTCTTCCAACACTTTGAACGAGCTTGCCTCTCCCCTCTTCCCTTGTCCACACTAGGGAAGA
>SZWC01006256.1:10772-62253 GCA_023375785.1 Penium margaritaceum | reverse complement strand
AGAGGACTGGTCCTCTCCTTCCACGACAGGATCCAGCTCTTCGTGGTTTTGCCTGCCACTTCTGTGGCGATGGACGCCATGGTTGGCGCCAGTGCCACTTGCGTCCTAGTGGGTGGCATCCACCATGGCTCCAGCCTCGTGATTTTCTTCATGCTCCACCGCAGCCGGTCCTCCCTTGCTCGTTCGTTCCTCACACCGGCGCTCTGGCAGTTCTGTACACCGAGCTCCAGAGTCTGCGACAGATGATGCAGCAGGTCAGGGACCACCTCTTCTCCCATCGAGATGATTCTTCCTGTTCCGCGTCGACCTCATCCTCTTCCTCCTCCTCTGAGGTACCTTCTCCAGCTGCACCGGACCTTTCCTCTCACTCTGCAGCTATTCTCTCCATCCTCCGCTCCACTGGTGTCATACCCGCTCCCTGTCCGCCTCCTGCTCGCCGACGTCGTCGTCGCCCATCGCGTCCTGTTTGTCTCGTCTCTGGTACGTCTTCATCTCCACCGGCTTCTGTCGTTGCACCGGTTGAGGGGGGGTGTGTTCATCCGTCCACTTCGACGTCGACTATGACGGCGAGCACCGAGGATGGAGCAGGATCACCTAGCACTGCACCTGCTGGCGCAGGTCCATTGACAGGAGCAGCATCAGACACATCCACACAGTCTACATCCACGCTTCCCGCATCCTCTACAGTACCAGCTGCATCGGCTGGTACAGCTGCACTTGCTGCACCAGCTGCCCCACCTGTTGCATCGCCCGCAGCAGCGTCCTCTGCAGCCTCGACATCTTTGACAGCAGTAGCAGCATCAGACACATCCACACAGTCTACANCAGCATCTGCATCATCAGCTGCATCGGCAGCATCATCTCCAATGGCAGCATCAGCTACATCGTCAGTAGCAGCCACATCAGCAGCCTCAGCTGCATCGACAGCATCAGCCGTGTTGGCTTGTCCTTCATTGGTCAGTGATCATGCAGCAGCTGATAGAGACATCTGGGGGGGGCGTCAAAGGCTTGCCCACCTATGATGGTGACTGCAGAGTTAGTGCCCTGCACCAGGTCGGCAGCACCCAGTCATTCCTGTCTGAGATGCCGAGCAGAGGAGGATGAGATTCGTTCCCAGATCAGTGCGCAGGAGACGTACGTCGCTACCGTTCGAGCGATATTGTGCGGCGATATCCCTCCACCGGAGGATGCTCCATGTTACACCTTCATTGGAGATATGGGGATGAGCGATTAAATCCAGATGTCTAGAGAGTGTGAGCTGAGGGATGCAGAGGGGTGGTTGCGTGCACTACAGGATACGTTAGCCGAGATACTTGCTGAGGGTTGTAGCGGACACAGCCCAGATGGTTCCGAGTCCAGTTCCGCAGCACCCTCAGACAGCACCTCACAGGATGGGGATCCTGATGTACTGAGCAGCGACGACATATCAGACAGCCTTGCGCCATCAGTCAGCTCACCCACANTGACCCTTTGTCCCAGTCCTTGGATACCTTGAGACATTTTGCTTCAGGAGGCACAGCACCTGCAGCCACTCAGCTTCGAGCAGCAGAGATGGAGGTGATGGTACTCCAGAGAGTGGTTGACTCCTTGTCCACCACGTACAGTGAGATGATGGCAGTACTTGAGGATGTTGAGTTTGAGCTTCGCACACTGACTCAGGAGGATCATGCCGAGATGCGTGAGCGCGCCTCTCTTCTCCAGGGTGAGTTGGTTGTAGCACAGGAGCATCTACGCACATTGGAGTGTGCAGTTGATGTACCGACTGCAGGAGTGAGTTTCCCACACACAACTCCAGCTCCGTCTCCACTCTCCACTTTAGGATCCTCCAACACCATCCTCTCCACCTGTACTATTTTGGAATCTGCTGGTTCCGACCTCTGGCACCTTCCAGATGCAGGGGGATCAGCCTCTCTCTCCTCGCTCAGCCATGGAGCATTCGGCAGCGTCTTCTCCACTCCTGCACCCTCTGAGTTTGATGAGAGTGACACTCAGGATCCTGCTAGTTGGGATCTCTGGCAGCTTCCACGTGGAGAGTGACAGGCATTAGAGAGTGCGGGAGTGAGTTGTGCACATGTTAGTCATTGTAGCCTCACCCTCATCTCTCTGATTACGTACTCACATCTCCAGCTACTGTCGAGTGTGTCTATCTTTGGATTGTTCTTCCCAGGATCGTTTGAGCCAGGAGGAGATGTAGTGTTATCTTTAGGCGATAGGTTCACAGCTTTCTGCATGCAGGGGGAGCATATGCATAATAGCACATTAATGTTGGCGTTCATGTTCTCAGGACTCTCTCATCACAGGGGAGCGTCTGTATCGTCTCAACTAGTACCTTGTCGACAGCTCTTGCAACCCAGGGGGAGTGTTGGTGTATGGGCTTTGAGCTATCATGCAGCCTTGTCTCCTAGTTTGAACAGATGGTTCTCCAGTGGCTACATTGCTTCTTCTGTGGCATGAATGGTGCATTCTAGTAGCTCAGTTTACCCATATGTGTCTAGTAGAGTTTTCTCGGTGGTCGAGACCCGGGTACACGACGGTTTGTGCCGGTACCTCGGGAGACCCTGCACTGATTGGTTTAGTCTTAGAGACATTTTGACAGACATGTGTAGTCTGCGTGTGGCTGAGACCCGGACGCCCGGTTACATGTTCCGGCGTCTCGGGAGGCCTAAACTTGCCTAGCTTAGCTAGACCGTGATGCTAGAGTGTCACCGTATATTCTGGTTGTGTTTGGGGTACATTTGATGTTTTCTTGTCGGTCGAGACCCGGGCACTCGATTGACTGTTCCGGTGCCTCGGGAGACCTCCAGTTTGTGGTTTCATGTTCTGGGACATGTGTACTCCCCGTCCGTGCCTTTTGGTGGCGGGGATGACGGGGCCTGGTGGGCCAGCCGCCAGTCCCCAGTACAAAAGCTCAGCGTAGGGCTCATTGTATTTCCCTCCTTGATTCTTAATTCTGTCATTGTAGACTTAGCCAAATTTTGGCGCTGCGTTTCTCCCACTCACACCCAGAGCTCATGTCTCATCCAGTATGGGCCTGCATGCCCTAGACCTATTTTAACTCAGCAATAAATCATGAACAAAGTGAGTGGTCGAGTGGTGTTTGATTTTCCTTTCTTCAAGCCTTGATCATGTCACAAGCTGTGTTGACCTGTTTCGCTGCACTCCTCGTGAACGAGCTTGCCCGGTTATGTGCCGCTAAGCTCCTCCAACTAGGAGAGTGGACCCAGTATTCATCTATTGTTGGATATCCACCGATATCTATTATGCGTCGTCCGATGTCCACCCGAGGAACTTAGAGTGCACGGATAGCTTTGAGAGAGGCTAAACTGTAGCATAATTGGAGTGTCAAAGAGAGTTGATAAGGAAAATTACCAACCTCATACTATTCGGGAACAAAATGGATGGATATGTCCCTCGTCTTGTCTCGAGGCATGCGGTCTTTCCCATTTCTCTTATGCACTGCATAATGCGTTTTCACGCGCATGCTTGGTGATGCTCTCAGGCACAACCAAGTGAACCATGTACAAGTAGATAGATTGACAAGAATCACGGTAGTTGATGCCCAAGTACACCGGGAAAGCATTTTGAAGGCGCAAAGGCCTAGGATGCTCCTTGTTATGAAGTACATCGCACGGCTCACGGTGTTGCCCATGTGTAAAGAGAAAGTTGCACTTCACATTCTAACACATTTTGAAGGCTCTTCTTGAGACCCAAAGGGCATTGTCTGATGACGACGCAGATTCGGATGTGCACACTGTAAGAGGAGCTACACAAGCCCTTCGTTTTGAAACTTGGTCCAAAGATGCACCCCATCAGTGCTTCTTCGTCCCAAGAAAGCCCAACGTGAAGCACGTGCATAATGTGCAACTTGTGCGCAACACAATGCTTCATGGTCCCAGGCTTGTGTGTGGACATCATACAACAAGAGTTCGGCCAGGTCACTCCGTGCATGTAATGGATAACATGGGGATCTTCATGGCTGGACGTCCTGGTCAACTCACCCTAAGCGGGTGCATATGCCATGCTACGTCATAGTGGAGGCCATCACTGTGGCAACGATCGCGAATAATGGTACACCTCGACCTATCATGATAAGGCACCCGATGAACAGGTTACATAAGGCAAGGGTGAGAAGATGCAAAGAAACTTCATAGCAACACTCCCGTTGACCAGGCGTCAGTGCCTGATCAAACGGTGACAACAGTCACAGGTCGTGCACGCAACGGCAAGAGTTTGGCTAGGGGACACAAGGCAAAGTGTCTGAATGCTTCAATAGCATTTGCAGAGAGAGATAACAAATGACAGGTCCATGGCCTAAATACCTGCCGCGGTGCACAGCGGGTGTCGCACGCGGCGGTCCAAGAACAGTCCTAAAACCGGCCAAACCACTGTTTTGGCCATAACTCTGTGCACACATGTCATGATGCTACGCCGTCTAAACCTAGACGTGCAGGATCACAAGACGGATACTACGACTGGTCACATGCATGCATCCATCATCAGACGGTGGACACGCAATGCAAAAACATGCAAATCGGGCTCATGGCCAGTCCGCCGGAAAGACTCCTGCAAGCTGGAGAGAAACAACAGGGAGTCCCGGCAGTGTCCGGGGCTCTGGAACGGTAGTCGGCCAGCTCCAAGCTGGTTGTCCGCCGCCCGTAGTCCCTCCGATGTCACCAGGGCCCGCCTCAGGGATCTGCACGAGTATGGACACGGCCGAGTGGTCACAATAGACTATACAGGAGCGTCACAAATCACAACACTCCCCCATGACCCGATGGTACGCATGTCCATAACCGTGCAGCACTGGGACAAGTAGAATAGTGAGTGTGAAACAGATGAGACAAACACACATCCCACACTCAACCACCCTCAGACATGGGGCGAAGCCCGACAAAACGAATGGACACCAGGAACTTTCCTCGAGCTAGTGCCTTCGTGAAGAAATCAGCACACTGCATGTCAGTGCCAACCCACATGACGGAGATCACGTGTCGCTCCACCAGATCACGCACAAAGTGATGCTCAACCGCAATTTGCTTCGTGCGAGCGTGAAAGACACCGAAGTTCTTCGCAATGGCGAGAGCACTCTGGTTGTCGCAACGAAGCACAATGGCGGGTACTAACCGACCAAGCTCAAGAAACAGGCGTTCCAGCCATACCGCCTCAGCAGCCCTTGCGCCCAAAGCAACGTACTCTGCCTTGGACAAGCTACGTGCGATGCAGCTCTGCTTCCCGCTATGCCAAGACAGAGCTGCACCACCGAGCAGGAACACGTAGCTAGTACGGCTGTGTCCATCTGGGCTCCAAGCCCAGTCGTTGTCAGTGTAGCCGTCAAGGACCATCGAACACTGCCGACAAAAGCAGAGTCCGAGGTACGGTGTGGAGACCACATACCGCACCACTCGCACAGTCGCGTGAAGGGCTCTAGCAGGAGGAGCCTGTGAGAACTGAGCGAGGAGGTTGACAGCAAAAGCGATGTCAGGACGTGTGGTAGTGGCCAGGTACATCAGAGATCCGATGAGACGGAGGTACAAGGTCACGTCCACTGTCTCCCCCAGTTGTGTGGGATCATCCACCTTCAGGGCATCCTGCCCATCGGGTGTGAGATGTGTGGAAGCGTTGGGCACTGCACCAAGGAGATCGCTGAAACGCTCCCCCGCGACTCTTGTATACCGGGCCTGATGCAGCAACAGCGTCCGACACCTGTGATCTCGCACGATCTCCATACTAAGAAACACCGATGCAGGACCGAGGTCCTTCATCCTGTAGGCAATCTGAAGGACAGCCTTGGCCTCCTTCACAGCGTCCAGGGACGGAGACGCGATCAGAAGGTCATCGACATAGACCAGGATGGCGGTGAACCGCTCGGGTATCGGTAGGATGAAAAGAGAGGGATGTGCCTCGCTCTGTACATATCCCGCACGAGTCAAACTGCCGGTGATCTCCCGGTTCTAACACTGCGGAGAGTGCTTGAGGCCGTACAAGGACTTGCGAAAGCGCCAGACCTTGTCACCGTCCTCAAACCTTGGTGGCTGAGCCATGTAAATCTCCTCATCCAGAGTGCCATGGAGGAACGCATTGTTCACATCCATCTGGTGCAGTTCCCAGTCATGCTGAGCCACTACCCCAAACAGAGCTTGAGCTAAGGTCATGCGGCCGACAGGGGCAAAAGTGTCGGTGTCATTGACACTTTTGCCTCAATCTGAGAGTACCCCCTGACGACCAAGCGGGCCTTATAGCGTTCCAGAGAGCCATGTCGCTTCACTTTCTTGCGAAAGACCCACTTGACCTGAATAGCCTTCATCCCTTGCGGAAGGTCGACGAGCTCGTAGACTCTATGCTCTCGGATAGCGCGAAGCTCATCCTCGCAAGCAACTTGCCAAGCGTCAGCATCCTGTGATGAGAGAGCTTCCCTCAGGGTGCCCGGGTCGAGGGAGAGCTCTACGTGGCAAGGGCACACGCCTTGGTGCTAGGCCTGACGACCACAAGATCAGCTGCTGCATCACAAGCGATATGGAACTCGAGAGTGACGAGATCATGCCCTATGGGGCATGTTGGATGTACCTCTGTGAGCTCAGTGCAGACACTCAGGCCTAGGACCTTTGTGCCGGGGTCACCACTCGTGATGCTACGAGAGGGGCGCCTGGGTGCGGGGCCTGACGCTCACTGAGCTCCGGAATCCAGTGGTCAAAGACTGCCACCAGGCTCACGGGAGTAACCTGAGTTCAAGGGACGCACCTCAGGCTCAAGGACAGGCATGACCATAGCTAGTGGGGGATGAGGCAAGGCAGCCGGTGATGCCGTGCGAGGAGACGCATGTGTGGGGGACACGGGGCTGGATGTGACAGCGGGAGCAGGCAAGACTGGACCTGACACAGAGGTAGGGTGCCGGCAGACGCAGGTACGGAAGTAGGTGAGACTGGACCAGACACAGGGACAGGAGTGCCAGGTGACGCAGGTACTAGCGCAGAAGTAGGCACATGAGCTGAAGCAGGGACACCTATGGGGTGTGAAACAGGCTGTACAGGCGAGGTCTCTGGACCGACGGCGATGATCGCCGGGTCATCAAGGGTCAGAGACCGAGAGGTGAAGGGGGCTCGAGCGGACACATCAGCCTGCTGAGAGGTGCTCTCTGGCATAGAAGTCTCCCCCATCCGCCGAGAACCCTCAAAGGTAGGAAAATGTGTGGCGGAGAGTGTTGTGATCGAAGTCAGGTCACAATATGTGAGAGACTCGAAAAAGAGCGCGTCGCGGGAATCAATAACGCGACGACGAGTAGGGTCCCAGAAGCGCCAAGCCTTTGTCTGCGGGGAAATGCCAATGAAGGCAAACAAGCAACCTCGAGGTGAGACCTTGGACCCCTGCTGGTCCTCAGTGTACCACACGGAGGCCAGGGATCCCCAGACGCGAGCGAGACGAAGGTCAGCACGATGTCCAAACCAGAGCTCATACAGTGTGATGTGGTCCGGAAGCAGACCGTGCAAGAGGCGATTCCAGACCCACGACATGTAGGCGAAGCCCTCAAAAGTGAAGGACTCAGGGAGATCACACTCAGACCGCATAGCGGAAACCGCATCCTCCATGGTGCGGTTCCAGCGCTCGGAAACACCGTTCTGCTGAGGGGTAGCAGGAGCGGAGACGTGGTGAAAAATCCCATGCTCGGCAATGCCTGTACGGACAGAATGGACAGACGTGACGGGACCGAGAACAACAAAATCACTACGACGACATGTCATGTGATGAGTGGCACCACAATCGATGATCCAAGTGCCACTGGAGTCACAACTGGTGGACGTCACTGTACAACGGGCAACGGAACACTCGGCATCAGAGGGACGCTGAGCTGTCAGTGGGGAGGAATGACGTAGGATACATAGAAGAGACTCATGAACCCAATCAGTGCAGTCAAGCCCATCATCATCACATGCTGACTGTGCTCCCCCACACGCGTCGTCACGAGTCACAAGAACAAACAGACAGACAGTCTGTGGACCACCCGACGATGACAACACACTCGCAACTCCCTGAAAGCAGAGCGCCTGAAGGTGTCGGAGCTCAGCGATGGTGCGATCGCGTTGGTCTGGATCGCTGCTACTCACCGGTGGAGAAGCAGGAACAGCCGCAATCGTGGGCGCCACGTGTCCGGAGGATGGCAAGGATGTCATGCTGGACGTGCAACGGAGGGCGTGTGCAGCCTGGAGTCCACGAGTAATCCGCGCCCAGTCGAGCGGCTGCTTGCACTCAGTGTAGCGATGGGCGCCTCCACAATTGTAGCAGTGAACAGAGCGTCCACTGCTACCACTGGAGGACGACTACTGCTGTGACTGCTACTGACCTGATCCACGCTTCCCCTTCCTCTTCTTCCCCTGAGTTGCTGCTGCAACACCCTGTGTCTCAGTGGGTGTGGGCGGGGCCGAAGAGGAGGAGGAAGACGAGGACGTGATGGAGGATGAAGAAGGAGACTGTAGGAGGGATGATGGTGGTGATGCGACGGCTGCTACAGTAAGGGAAGTCTCTTGATGGGCCACTGCTGCCTCGCGGGCTGAATTCACCTGGAGGAAGAGCTGATGGGCCCAAGGGAGAAGCTGCAAAGTGGCTAAAAAGGGCTCGAGGACAGCGTCGCTATACCGTGTGAAGATATCAGTATACTCAAGGCGAACTCCGAGCATCATCGTACGGAGCGCCCACAGTTGTGTGCCTCCGGAGGTCCCAAGGCGCGTGTAGATGCGCATGGCGCGTCGCCAGTAGTCTGCTACAGGCTCTCTAGGCCCTGAAGGAGAGAGTGGAAGGTACAAATGTGTGCTTCACGAGTGGCGTGCGTCTCTGCGGCCAGGAGGGATAAGGCCAGATCCCAACCTCCGCGTGGATCGGCGCCGGTGCGTGTGCCAGCCTCACGAAGGAAGGGGCGGAAATCGACAATGGTCTCGCGTGGCATGGCATAGAGGAGTCTGCGCATCACCCTGTTTGCTGTCAGCACCTGTGCTGGGTCTGTAGGTTGATACGGGCTGTGGTAGTAGGGCCACACGCCCTCTGAAGTAGCCCAGACCTGAAAGAGGATCTCCCAGCAGTCGAAGCCCTCCTCAGTGATGTACCGTAGAGGTGGTGTCTCAAAGTCCTTGGGTTGCCGCTCTGTGGGAAGAGCAACTACAGGCCGAGGAGGTCGAGGGACTGGGAAGACTCTTGGAAGGGGATAGTCACCGGGATAGTCGGGTGACGATCGCACCGTAGGGATCCGAGGAGATCTGGTGCCCGTGTGCAGCTGACGAAGGCGCTCCTGAAGAACTCGAATATCATGATCCGGGGAGTCATCTGGCATGCCTGGCATGAATAGCTCATCATCCAGGAGGTCATGAGGTGGTGGGTCAGGTCGAGCTCCTGTAACGGGTACCTGAGCCGACTGCTGTGTAGAGACCGCGACGCCGGCAGCTCCCTCGGAAACCTGCCGTGGGACTGTGGACTGGCCACGTAGAAGCTCAGACAGCGTACGGATGGCATCAGTCTGCTCCTGCTATAGGCAACGCATCTCAACCTGCTGGCTCCGCAGGTCCTCAATGGCCTGTGACCGTGGGCTCAGGACCCCAGAAGAGGAGGAGAAGGGATCACGTGTCGCCTTCTCCTTGTTGTCCGACGAGTCCATGTCGCCTATCAGTATGGGTCGACAGGTCAAGTTTGTCGGATTTCAAAAGCGTCAGCGTTTCTCAAGGAGTTGAGACGCAGTCCATTTTTTACTGTCCAACCAAAGATTTGGCCAAGTATGGTGCTCACGTCAGCAGATGGTTGCTGACGTCAGCACGACCTGATGACGTCAACAAGCAAAAATGCTGACGTCGGCTCGACTATCTTTCTTTTTTTTCTCTCTCTCTCCCGGTACTACGCGAGCGTGCAGCCGCTCTGCGGTGGCTGCGCGGAAGCTGCGCCAAGGCTGCGCAACAGCTTCTACTCACCTGCTGCTGCAGCTATGCTATCAGCTATAGTAGCAGCTACGTGGCTGCATGCGCAGCAGTAGCGGCAACGGCTGCGCAATGTCGCTGCTGCTATTGCTCGCTGCCACCGCCGCGCGCTCTCGCTACTGCTGCTGCTGTTGCGCTGCTCCTGTTGTAACTACTGCTACGCTGCTCATGTTGTAGCTGCTGCTGCTTTGCTGCTACCGTCGTGTCTGCCGCTGATACTGCTACACCGCTGTTGCTGCTGCTGCTCTGCTGTTGCCGCCGCTGCCGCTGCTCACTGCTGCTGCCGCGGCCGCCGCTGCAACTGCGGACGGTGACTGCACTCGCTGCAGCGGCCACGCACTGCTGTAGTTGCTGCTTTGGCACTGGTGCTGCCGTTGCTGCTGTTGCTGCTCTGCTGCTTTACTACTGCTGGCACGGTGGCAACGCCGCTACTACGATCTCACGTGATGGGTATGGGTTGCGTCGACGGCGACCAGCTATCTTCGACAGGCCCTAGTAGATCTGCTGCAACGGTGACTCTCACTGTTGCTGCTCTGTTGCATCTCTGCTGCGCAGCTCATTGAGAACTGTCTCACTGCACTGATATCATGAGAAGATGCAAAGAACCTTCCTAGCAACACTCCCGTTGACCAGGCGTCAGTGCCTGATCAGACGGTGACGACAGTCACAGGTCGTGCACGCAAGGGCAAGAGTTTGGCTAGGGGACACAAGGCAAAGTGTCTGAATGCTTCAATAGCATTTGCAGAGAGAGATAACAAATGACAGGTCCATGGCCTAAATACTTGCTGCGGCGCACAGCGGGTGTCGCACGCGGCGGTCCAAGAACTGTCCTAAAACCAGCCCAAAACCACTGTTTTGGCCATAACTCTGTGCACACATGTCAGATTGCTACGCCGTCTGAACCTAGACGTGCAAGATCACAAGACGGGCGCTACGACTGGTCACATGCATGCATCCATCATCAGACGGTGGACACACAATGCAAAAACATGCAAATCGGGCTCATGGCCAATCCGCCAAAAAGACTCCTGCAGGCTGCAGAGAAACAATAGGGAGTCTCGGCAGTGTCCGGGGCTCTGGAACGGTAGATGGCCAGCTCCAAGCTGGTAGTCCGCCGCCCGTCGTCCCTCCGATGTCACCAGGGCCCGCCTCAGGGATCTGCATGAGTATGGACACGGCCGAGTGGTCACAGTAGACTATACAGGAACGTCACCAATCACAACAAAGGGGAGCTTGTCCAGCCCTTTGTCGTGTGCCAACATCATTTGACTGTCCGGCAGTTGTCATACATAATGCCCATGCAGTCATCATGAGTCACTTCGCAGTCCGGCTCGCACATCAGCATATGCCATTATGTGAACCATGCATGCTTATGTGCGAGCAACAGCAAGCTTGCTTTTGCTATGCAAGCCAGCATTCATGTTAGGGCTCCTGGAGTCAAGCGCGCATCCTGAACGTAAAAAGTCATGTTGCTCCTCCAGTAGCAAGCATCTATTTACGGTATTAAGTAGTCATAGCTTTTGTACCGATAAGCCCAAAGCTGCCTTGTCAACGAGTCTGTGGTTACGTTGCGAGAGTGTCCATGACTGCATTGCTCACAAGCCCATGGCTGCTTTGTTTCCAAGCCCCGGATACGTCAACAAGGGGCCTAAGTTTGCATCGTTTGGGGCTGATGCATTACAAAAAAAATGAAATGCAGCTCCAAGGAGCATCATTGACTTATGCCCTTGGACATGCGTGTATTGGAAAGCCACACTCAAAAGAACGATGTAGCTTCCCAGCGTTACCAGAGTGGCACGTACATTCCCAAAAACCAGCCCATAACCATGGCCTTTGCATATCATTGCTCCTGTAATGATGTGTATGTGGACAATGATCACATACCACCGTACCCTTGTGCACACCATACATTTGGGTATCTGGACGAGGGTTTGCACATGGATTCCTCTCCGTTGGCATGACTTCCAAATCCATCAAGGAGAATTGTCACAACTTTGAGGCATGAAATCACCACAAACTTACATTCACTTGTAGCCCGCCCCCATCATGCCACCATCTTTTGACTAAAATCATTGATAAAAGCATAGGAAGTCACATGCAATCAAGCCTCGTGAGTTTCATGCACCTAGGTGACATCTCATGTCCTCATGCACCTCAGCACGCTGCTGAATGGAAAACAATAATTACAACGTGAATGGTCTTCATGCAAGCACATGGATATCCAGAGTGCTGGCGGAAATGTGGGCTTCATGAGTTTTACAATAGCAACATGAAGGAGTGCCCCAACAGAGGCAACCCGACTAAGCATAGCGATGTGTGCCCATCTGCGACAAAGCACCTGGAAGTTACAACGTCTCGACAGCGCCTGGGTGCCCAACATCGGAAACGTGTCCAATGGCAATGGCATGCCTGACAATGGCGTCTCATCCAATATCGGCTGCGACGAAGGCACTTCCTTTGTGGCAGCAGCACTCACACTTGGTGGCATCTACGGCATGCAGGTAGTGGCGACATTAACACACACTCATCGACAGTTTGATGCATGCACTCAACGATGGTGGCAGCACGTACTCGGGTGCAATAGGAGCAGATACTCAACCGCAAGTGACTTCCACTCGGCAACAATAACAGCATACACAGGACGGTGTTGGCGGTACACATGCAACACTCGTCAGTGGCGGCAGCACACAACTCACAAAGGTGGCGACGGTACACATGTCTCACAGCAACGCTGGTAGCCTGTGCCTAGTGGTAGCAGTGCCTGACATCGGGGAGGATCAGCACATCTCGCAACAGGGGCAGCAGCGGCGGCGGCAGCAGCGACCACGGTGATACACCTCACACACGCATCACAGTAGCGCCAATGGCGACGGCGTGCCTCACAATGACGGTGGTAGCAGCGTCAGAGACGGCAATGTACCTCACACACATCACCACGGTGAGTGTGGCAGCGGCATAGATCACGGTGGCACTTGCACACCTCACAGTGGCAGTAGTGCGCCTCACAATGGCAACGGCACGCATTACGATACACCATGGTGCATGGCTCTGCCACGGCTCTTCTAACCCGCTGCACGTACCGCAGCTTGCTTTCTTACGGCCCATTATGCTTGAGCACGGCCCAGCATGCTTATACACAATCCTGGACATCCGTGCAAAGCGCTAAGTGTTTGTGCAAGACCTTGGGGTTCCGTGCAAGACATTAGGACTACGTGCACGCCCTTGGAAGTCTGTGCATGCCCCTGGCCATCTGTGCACGTCCATGGCTGCTTGTGCGCAAACCTGACCGCCTTTGCACAACCCTGGCCATCCGTGCCTGTCCCTGGCCGTCTGTGGAAGGCCTTAGGTAGTTGAAGGTGGCGCCTAGCACCCTGTCAAGGGCCACAAGTGGGTGTAGACGACCCTTGCTTGCAGATCAGCGGTCTTTGTGGTTGGTCGTGGCCCCAAGCCTGCCATTTGTGGGCTTTGGAGGACGCTGGCAGTCCCTAAAAGTCCTTGGCAGTCATGCCTGGATGTGCACAGCTGTAGTAAGGTCCTGCTCGGCTTTGACTCACCTTGCGCAGCCCCGGCACACCCTAGCACAGCCTTATTCGGCCTTGCACAGCTTTGCCAGGCCCGTACGCAACTGTAGTCGGCCCTCCGCAGTGATAGCTGGCCCCTGTGCTTGCTTGGGTCTCACCCGCGCACCTGGCAGTCTTATGAGAATCGCGGGTGGCTCATAGCAGTCTGACCGCTACACTTGGAGACCCCTGGCTGCCCGTCTGCGGCCCTAGGAGGTTGCCAACAACCCTTGGCTGCTCCTTTACGGCCCTTGGAGGTAGCAAGTGGTCCCAGGTTGCACGTCCATGGCATTGGGACGTCGGAGACGACCCTTGGCTGGCTCCTCCTCTACCTGCTGTAGACAGCCCTGGCCTGCTGTAGACGGCCCTGGCCTGGTGTAGACGGCCCTGGCCCGCTGTAGACGGCCCTGGCCTACTGTAGACGGCCGTGGCCTGCTGTAGACGGCTCTGGCCTGCTGTAGACGGCTTTGGCCTGCTGTAGACGGCTCTGGCCTGCTGTAGACGGCTCTGACCTGCTGTAGACGGCCCTGGTCTGCTGTAGACGGCCTTGGCCTGCCGAAAACGGCCCTGGTCTGCTGTAGTCGGACCTGGCCTGCCGTAGACGGCCCTGGCCTGCCGAAAACGGCCCTGGCCCGCCGGAAACGGCCCTAGCCCACCGAAAACGGCCCTAGCCCGCAGAAAACGGCCCGGGCCCGCCAAAAACGGCCCTGGCCCGCCGAAAACGGCCCAGGCCCACTGAAAACGGCCCTGGTCCCCCGGAAAACTGCTCTGGCCTGCCGAAAACAACCTTGCCTTGCCAAAAACGGCCCTGATTAGCCGAAAACGGTTATGGCCAGCTGCACACGGTCATGGCCAGCCGTGCACAACTCTGGTCTATTGTGAACGACCTTGGCCAGCCGTGCGCGGCCCATGCTGCCTGTACACGGTGTAGGCGGTACGTGCATGGCCTTGGCAGCTCTTGCTGTTGTTTATGGTCATGCAATTGTTGCTGTATGTGCTTTTGCTGCTGCGTCAACTACTTCTGTGACTGATGTAGTAGTTCTAGTTGCGCAGGTATCGATGTTTGCGTCCCTTGTCCTTGAGCTCAACGCGACGAAGGTGCTGCCAGCCATGGCAGTCTCCGTGGCAAGGAGATAAGGTGGATGAGCTCCACGCATGGATGGTGATGGCATCTACGTCTTTTTGACGGGCCGATGAGCGAAGGCCATTTTAGGGTCCGTTTGGATTGCTCAGCATTAGGGTTCACAGTTGCGATTCTATGCGATTCAACGCAAAACGATAGAATGTCGGCGCTAAACGATGAAAGAACACGACCGTGTTGGCAAGGTCCTGGACCGTGTTGACTGTTCATGTATGCGGCCTTGAGAACTGCACGGACTGCGATTGGGACTTATTGCCATCCGCCCCCAGAATGCCCGACTGACTGGTGATGCGACACAAACGTGGCAGGACAATCCGAAAGTCAGGACCTGTCTGATAAGCGGTCGCATTGCAAACCAAACAGAGAATCTCTTCCACAGTCGCAGTGAACCAATGTGTTTTGCAGAAAACTGCGACCGTGAACCCTAATGCTAAGCAATCCAAACGCACCCTTAGCAGGACGCACAAGGTGCACTGGCCAAACCAAAACTCCATAAAGTCTCGATAGGTAGAGTGCAGAGAACAAGGTTGTGAACGAACATGGGAGCCTGGTATGTCACGTGAGAGGAAGTACGATGCGGAAGCGTGAGGTCGAGAGGATGAACCCGCTCTGATGCCAATGTAACACTCCTATGAAATGTTGGCTGAAAACCCTCAGAAACGTGCTGGGTAAGTGTGCGAATGGCCATCCAATGCGTCGGTTGGGCCTTTTGGCAGCGCGAAGCTTGCCCTCGACCAGCAGATTGTCATGGGGTGGTGACGTGGCAGACTAGAATCTGCCACTACAACCCTATTGGTTGCTGGAATATCTTCTAATGTACTCTACTTGTGACCCTACATGGACCCGGATAGTTTAGGAAACTTCGTCGTACACCACCACTATGATTGTTATTATGATTGATCCACCTGGAGGTTACATGTGCTTACTCCGTATATCTCGGGCGATATTTCACACACGGGCTTGTATTCATCATGTAGCAGTTTCATTGCCAATTTCACATGTAAAAGTAGCTCACACACTACACCCCTCCACCAGAACGACAAGCCCCATCCGTGCCCCCACCAGAACAATAAGCCTCATCTGCCCCTCCGCCAGGACAAAAAGCCTCATCCGTCAGCGTCCCAGAAGTAAAACCCCCATGTACCCCTCGGTCGGCATTCGACATCGAACCGTCCAAAATCACGGGAAAGAAGCCTAATGTACCCAAGGTTTATGTTGTGACGCAACCCGACCATCGTAACAAACCTTACCCTATACACTTGCTGCCAAACGTAAATGCCTCGGTCTGCGCAGAGGCTCGGCATGGTACCCTAGACACCTGCACCTCCCTCCTTGGGTGTGCAGTCGGCCGCACATGACGAGCGATGCTATACAAATACACAAAGCGGTACAGGACATAGTCGTCCCGTTTACGTTGTCAAACCCGTACGTATGCCGTGCATATACAATCATTTTCATCGCATTTGAGATCCTCCTCCCTCGCATACTCGCGAGTGAATTGAGCAAACCCTCTTTCAGCATGTTTCATCTTTGACGTACGCGTCCTCTGCCACCGTTGAAACGCTAGGCTGGTCGTCCAGAGCCAATACACGGTCTTTGGGGAAGAGTGACATGCCCCCCCCCTCCCATGGACAACAGAACTGCGGTGGCCGAGTGGGCAAAGATGAAGTGCGCATGGGACATAATCAACCAAAAAACACCCGCCCACCAATACACCATGTGTTGGCAGTAGGGCATGTGGGCAGCCCATGTCCGTCCGTTGTATTGCCCACCAAATTTGGATCCATGGGTGTCGGTGTGGCCAGTTCCCTGTTCGCAATTGTGACGATGCATGACGTATGGGTATGCGCTTCATGGAGGTAGCCATCGTAACCTTATCCTCGGCGTTATTGAATACTGTTTTCCCGGCATGTCAGTTTAGTTTTCGTGCACATTAAACAAACATAACTCCCTACCTATTGTCATTAGTATCTGTCATAACATGAACTGCATGCCTTGCATATAGTGGCTTTCAGAAACGAATGGATAACCAATGTATCCACCCTATTAAGATATTTTTGGGGCATATCCTCCAATACTACTTACAACGGCTGTTACAAGAGACACATACTCAAGTGCATTACACAAGCACAGGCCTAACTTCTGACACATGCTTAACATCCTTACTATAGAAGCATATTTAACAGCCTTGTATACACCACACTCTTCACAGGGTAATATCCACCAAAGACAAATATTGTGAATGCATATGAAGTTGATGTTATCACTTGGAGAAGGGACTAAGGTGGTGAAATATGAGGCACCCATAAGGCTATAATCATATTGCTTTCTATCAAAATGCAAGTTATGTTTAAGACATGTGCAGCGGATGACTTGCCCAGCGGATGTCTGTTTTTCTTGCTCACAAGTTTGGATTGAACAATGAACCTTTTGTGCGTGCACTGAATTCCCCAAGATCATTCAACAACGCAAGAGGGAATTGCAAGAGGAATGATTTTTGAAAACATTGAGCAGGGTTTCATGGATCACTAATTAGTAGAGACAGTGAAGGTGGGATAGGTGATCTCCTCAAACAGGTCTCGACTTAATCCTCGGACGAAATGGACAATGTCACAGACAGGACACATATGCTCCCATGGCTGATAGTCCTCAACGTCATAGAATGTGTTCGTCTCACTGTCCAAATCTTCACGGCCACGTTTGCTTCTTGAAATGAACACACCACTATCCCCCCTCCCTACATGCGATACACTTGTCCCATTAAGCCTAACCCTAAACCGGTGCCTAGCCCAAAATCCCCCCTTTCTCTTGAAGTTTGAGCCGTTGGAACGAATGGTCTGCTCAATCTCCAGGGTCCAACATAGCAAATCCTGCACAAAACAAACCAAAATCATCAACTAGTTGAGCAAGGCGAGGGACGAAAAAGGCAATAAAAGAAGACAAGTGGAATGCTGAAACATAAAGTATGCATAAACTCACCTCACTGTGCCTCCTCTGGCCCTTCTTGGTACATCTCTTGCCACTCCCTCTCCTTCTCATCCAACTGATGGATGTGCTCATTGTGCGTTACCTTCTCACCATCCCCACCAACAGGAGGGGAGTAAAAACGTAATTCATCACTTTCAAAACCATCATCCTCATCATGTGGGTCATCCAAAAGCAGAGCCTTCGAGTCGTACTCCATGTCACCACTCACATACTCTGCAAGTGGTGGATCCACACTCATGGAGGAATTAGCACGTGACTCTAGGGCGGCTGCAGCCCGGGATGAAGCCGCATCCACACCTCCATCGCACTGTTGTGCAGCATGTGCAAGGCTCAATGTAGGTGGGTTTTTGCACCGGGTCTTAGTATGCCCCTTTTGCCCATAGTGTGGGCAAATGAAGTTCTTCTTACCCAATGTTTCCTTGTCTTTCCGTGCGCTACGTGGGCCGCCCTTGCCACGTCCAGGTCCCGGTTGGAGTCACAAGGGTTCGGTCGGCTGTATGTTCTTCACGACTTGTGAGGGTGTTAGAGGTGATGATTACAACGCCTATTTTTCTGGTCAAGCTGGCGCAGTCGATTTCAGAATCGGAGTGTGCAGGAAGTTAGGGAATCTTCTCTCAACAGGTCCCGAGATCAACGACGGAGATTTTCTCCGCTTGTACAGGCCATACTTTAATCTGGCATCTAGGTCCATGGGGGAATGGACCCTGAAGCTGTAAAATACTATGTGTTGCATGCATAGCAGGGTTGTGCATGCCTGCTCACCCAGACAAGTCAGCAACTGTGCAGTGCGACCACGCACTGCTGGCTTCTGGGCTAGGTCCAGTCAAGGTAGGGCTACACCTGACTAGGCAGTGTGGACCGCCCTTCATCGGCTGCTACATCAGCACGACTCAATAGCAACATGCAAGGCCTAGAGTGGGGACCGTTCTGCATCAACGCATGCACGCACGACACAGCATTGCGTCACAGCATGCATGTACGAGTCATCAGCCACATGCAAAGCCAGAAGCGGGGACCACAGTGCAACTGCACAGCCATGCACAACTCAGTAGCAGGAGCTACTGGAGGGGCTACTGCCTATAGGATATTCCCAGGCTATGAATCTTCCCACCTACAGCCGGAAGCTTCCATCACACTGGACACCTGTCAACTTGCCAGCGGCTTGCTATAAAAGGTGGCCAGCCTCGCAGTCTTCATTCAACAACTTAGTCATCACAAAGCTCTCCACTTGCAGTCTACCACAGCAGCTTCCACCAGTTCCTGATATCACCTAAGACCAAGACTCTGCAGACACTCTTCTCCCCAGTATGCCTGGCAGCAGTTTGCCAGCCTGGGCAGGAGGACGCCCCTGACTACCTGAAGGCCTGACCACCTAGAAGAGGTGGCCAGACTATGCCCAAGACTCAAGCTACCTTGCTAGAGCTGTCTTGCTAGGCGTTGCCAACCTGTGGGCCAGGAGCTGTGTCTACGCGTGAGAGTCCATAGTTAGTCTCTACCTGAGTTGTGTTTGCTATAGTGTTTCTTGTACTATAGTTGTGATAAACTACAGTTATTCAGTCCCAGCATTCTCCCAGTTCCAGCTTTCTACTCTTTCTGTGGTTGCTCTCCTAGCACAATAGTCCCAGCTGCAAGGAACCTAACCCTTGCTGCACCCCACAAACATCAACATGGTATCAGAGCAAGGTTTGTGCTGACAGCATCTACAATCTGAGTCCTAGATAGTGGTGTTCTGGAGGAGCTGTGGAATCCAGTCGCCTATGCCGGCGAGCAACTGACGCCTTCAAGCGCCCAAGGTGGGATCCAGCCTGAAAAATGTCAGAGGCAACGTGGATTACGAGAGCAACATGGCGATGGAGAATTCACGTCCAAACTCTCCACCTCTTGATAAAAATTCTTTCGTGCATGGTTTGCACATGGAGTGAGATCAGGGTCGTCATGTGGCAGAGCAGGCAGAACGTAAGGCAGAAGAAGCGCAACGCTTGGCGGATGAAGCAAAGCGCATGGCGTAGCAGGAAACAGCTACACGCCAGGCTGTGGAGCAAGAGACCATGGCATTGGCAACAACTCGGTGCACAAGAGCTACTCGGCCAGCAGGAGCAGCTCACACATGATGCTCAGATGAATCAGCTTCCGTAGCAGATGGCATGGCTACAACGGCAGAACCAGCTGCAATAGCAACAACTGCAACTACAACAACAGCGGCAGTAACAGTAGAAGTAGCAATTTAATCATGCCCAGCAAGCTTCACAAGCATCATCAGCACATCTACCTCAGCCAAGTCTTCCACCAGTCATGCAGCATCCTGTCATTCCTTTGTAGGTGCCACCAGTAGCATCAACACAAGTAGGAATGCAACAGCAGTTTCCAGCCCAACAGCCACAGGTTCCTTTGGACATGCCCCCGATGACACCACTTCAACCATCTCCTCAAGCACCAACGCCTCAAAAATTCATGGGGCAACCACAGCCAATAGTGCAGCCTGTGTTTCAGGTGCAACCGGCAACAGCAAACGTGCAGCAGTGTCACACAACTAATCCAACATCTCCAACACAGGGAGTTGGGTAATAGGGGTTAAAGGACATTGTGCTTGCAGCAGCAGCCTTTTTGCATCTGCACAAGATCAAGATCGACCAGTTCGATGGCGAGAACTTCTCGCACTGGGCCCACAAGTTCAAACAAGTGGCCCAGATTCACAGCATCTGGAAGTTCTACACTAGTTATTACGTTCCTCCTCCCCCAGGATCTCCACCACACATCGTGTCGGAGTTCAACTACTTCACGCAAGTTGCATACATGGTGCTTGAAAATCAGCTAAGTCCTCGCATTTAGCAAGCCATTTGGATGTATGAGGCAACATCTCACCTAGCCAAACATGCACGGTCCTATCTGCTACGGACCTACATGTCAGGCGACTCCACTTTCAAGTCTCATCTTCTCACAGAGCTCTCCCACATCAGCCTCAGCAGCTTTAGTGACGTTGAGAGCTACATCAACAAGGCAAAATCGTTCCGTGACCAACTTGCCATCATAGACGCACCCATCTCTGAGCTGATCTTTGTGACTTTCCTACTCATTGGCCTCACTGGAGACTAGGATGGCGTGAGGAAAGTTCTCAAGTTTAAGTCTGAAGCAGAATTGACAAAGTCATATGTCTGCAAGATGCTATTGACAGAGTAGAGAGACCGCCAACTTACAAGAAAAAGGGATCACATTTTAAGCTATGCAGCTTACCAGAATCAAGGAGAGAAGAGTGTGTCTCACTCCCAGTCGAACAACCATGCAGTGATGAAGTCAGCGTACTCCCATGAGTCAATGCGCTCCCTCCCAAAGGCAATTGCACGCAATGCCATCGGCCAGCTGACCGGATCACGTCCTGATATCACATGCCATCATTGCAAGAAGAAAGGGCACATGAAGAAAGACTGCTTCAAGAGGTTACGCGACGAGGAGAAAGGGAGGACGCAGAGCAACTTCAAGGGAAAGAAGTGAGGGGAAGAGAAAAAGGAGATTGGAGGAGAAAAGAGTAAAAAGGATAGTCAGGATTCCGACAAAAAGGCGAAGGAGGAAGGCAAAGGGAGGCTGTTTGACTACACTACATATGTGTTCCAGCTGTCAGACAGTCAAAGCGACAGGTTGGTTCACTCGCCGTATGTTTGATTCTGGATAGCAGGTGTACCTCGCACATCACGTACCACGAATCCTGCCTCCACAATTATGGGCCTTCAGATCGGAGCTATGTGACAGTCGCCAACAACAAGCAGGTGCCCGTGCTCAGCAAGGGCATGATGACCGTAACAGGGTATGATGGAGAACAGGTCTAGTTTGGCAACGTTCTCTACATACCTGACATTTCCGTTAACCTCCTCTCTTTTGGCCAACTGATGAAGAGTGGAGCTTCCATAATCAGTAACGGCAAGCATGTCACGCTCAAAATCCATGAAGGAAAAACCTTTGCAGAAGGTCAGCTCCTTCCTCATGGCATAATTGAGCTGGACTTCAGCGCACCAGCTCAAGATGAGACGGATTTCCCATTTGCAGCAGCAAGTCTACAGCAACCTGCAGGTGCAGATACTGTAGTGTGGCACAAGAGGCTTGGCCACATCACCAAACAGTTGGTGGAATCCATGGTGAAGAAGGGCCATGTCAACGGTCTCGACATCAAGAAAACTGGCCAAGGCAGAATTGACCCTTGTGAAGACAACGTTTGTGCCAAGTTGCCATGACAAATGTTCCTTCCTACAAGCAAGTGCGACATCAGCCAAAAGGTGAGACTCGTTCACACCGACATCTGCGGACCGATCCCCTCAGCAACAGTTTATGGTGGACACCGTTACTTCCTCATCTTTGTGGATGATGCAACACGTTTTCTTTGGAGCTACCCTCTTCGAACCAGAGATGAAGCGTGAACATACTTCTTCAAATGGCTGGCAATGGCGGAAAGGCAAAGCAACAAGAACCTGCAAGTCCTATGCTCCAACAATGCTGGCGAGTACACCAGCACAGAATTCATGTCGCAGCTTGAGGACATGGGCATCGTGCAACAGTTCTGTGCACCATGTACCCTGCAGGAGCATGGTGTCGTAGAAAGGGAGAATCGCACAATTCATGAGACATTCAAATTCATGCTGCTAGGAGCGCAACTTGACAACTCGTGGTGGCCGTATGCTTTGAGACAAGTAGTTTGGGTGCGGAATCGTGTGCCACACATGACCTTACCAAACATGACTCCATTTGAAGCATGGCACGACTGCAAGCTGGACATCACCATGCTTCGGACATTTGGTTGCATGGCGCTTCTCCACGTCCCAAAAGAACGTCGTAGAAAGCTTGCAGACAAAGCAGCTTGGGGCATGTTTGTCAGACAACGCCCCAACATGAAAGGTTGGGAGTTCTACAAAATTGACACCCAACGTATCGTCACCAATCGTGATGTTGTTTTCTTCGAGCATCTGACACGTCAAGGGTGGGAAGCCAAGCGCTCGACAGCACCAGACCTCATTGAGTCATTTTATGACTCGTTTATGGACTCAATCCAAGACGAAGCAACAGACTATGATCCACTCACCACGACGGATCTGGATCAGGCGAATGAAGAGGCAGTGCGCACGAGTGTGCCCCTTGCGGCTGACCACAACGAACGCATCACCACCTATCAGGAGATGATCGTAATAAGCCATGGCGAAGGCCATCCCGTGGCAACGTAAGATGGTGCCGAGGCGACGAGGCTGAAGAAGCACGGCGACACAGTCAAACGCTGGCACTTCACACGCCTCCACAATAGCAGATGGAAGAACAGCACAAGGAGTATGAAGCAGAAAGCGACATGGCGATTACAGCATGCACCGTGTATGCTGAGAATGATGAGGTACATGTCGACTTCACAACAACGCATCTGACAGGTCTCCTTTCTAAGGCCTCATCTATGCTGCAGCCCCGAGCCAAAGTCACTCAAGGAAGCATTGGTAGGCGAGCTTGTAGCAGAATGGAAAGCAGCGCTAGATGCAGAATACAGCAACCTCATGGCGCAGGGAACTTTGAAGCTAACAGAGCTGCCATCTGGCTCAAGGCCAGTTGGTGTGAAGTGGGTGTTCATGGTGAAAACGAAGGCGGATTGCAGCATCGACAAGTTCAAAGCGTGCCTGGTTGCAAAGGGATTCTTGCAGGTCAAGGGCAAGGAATTCTTTGAAACCTATACACCTGTCAGTCGCTTTACCATAGCGCGCATAATGCTTGCCATCACAGCCGTCGAAGACTATGAGGTACAGCAGTTTAACGTCAAGAATGCCTTTCTGCATGGAGAAATGGACACCACCGTCTACCTGAAGCAGCCGGTAGGGTATGATGATGGTAGCGAAAGAGTATGCAATCTCATCAAGAGCCACTATGGGTTGAAACAGAGCCCTCTCCTTTGGTACCGCAAGCTGCAAAGCCTCCTTGAGTCACTGGAGTTTCATCCATCAGCCTACGATGAGTGCTTGTTCCTACATCGTCAGGCTAAGAACAAACATCCAGACTGCTATGTCCTTGTCTACGTTGACGATATCCTGATCATTGGCCCGTCGCGAGACTTCATCCATGCAACTGCTTGTGCAACGGCAAAAGAGGTCAATGTGAGGCTGATGCCAAAATTTGAGTACTGCCTCAGCATGAACATCAAACATGATCGTGCATCACGTACGCTCAAGTTGTCCCAACAGTCTTACGCAACCAAATTCTTCGAACGGTTTGTCATTCTAGATCATCATGTTCCGACTCCCCTAACGCAGCAGTAGCTGATTCATCAGGGACCAAGGGGGAGAAGTGAGACTGACTTTTGGAGCAGAGTCGATTGTCTCATGTACGCTGCAAGCTGCACGTGACCAGACATGCATTTTGCGGTGAGCAACCTGGCGTGTGGGAATGAGACTTGCTGGAAAAGGGCTTGCAAGGAGCAAGACCGTGCCCTCAGGTTCTTCCGGACTACCTCAGACACACGGTTGGTCTTCGGCTCGTCAAGCAACTTGGAGCTAAGCTGCTACGTGGATGCAGATTTTGGCAGTATGGAGGAAGACCGTCAAAGCAGCAGAGGATTAGTTTGTCTCCTGGCTGAAACGGCAGTCTCGTGGTCGAGCAGGAGGCAAAACATCATCACACTCATTTCAGCTGATGTTGAGTATGTCGCGGCGACATCGGCAGCTCAGGAGGTTACCTACCTCGTGAACCTCCTTGACGACATCGGCTTCCCACTGCACCTCCCAAAGCCCAACAGTAACCTCCCGAAGCCAAAAAATACCTATTGGAAGCCCCGGTCATTGCAATCAAAAGTAATTTCGAGCCTGAGAGCAAGGAAAAGTCTCTTCTCAATTTTGTTACACTGGGGAAGCAGCAAAAAATTATTCTAAGATCAAAACCCCTCTGGGAGAGACCCGACGTCATCAATTTCTTCACAGAAACCTAGAAAAACTCTTCGGTGCACCAATCAAGGGGGAGTGTAAGAGGTGACGATTACTGCGCCGATTTGTTTTTGTCAAGCTGGCGCAATCGACTTTGGAATCAGAGGAATGTACAAGAAGTTAGGGAATTTTCTCTAAAAAAATTGCAAGTTCACGGCGGAGATTTTCTCCGCTTGTACAGGCCAGATTTTAGTCTGGCATCTAGGTCCATGGGGGGAATGGACCCTAGAGCTGTAAAACACTGTGTGTTGCATGCACAACAGGGTTGTGCAGTGCGACCACGTACTGTTGGGTTCTGGGCTAGGTCCATTCAGGGGGGGGGGGCTACACCTGACTGGGCAGTGTGGACCGCCCTCCATCGGCTGCTGCATCAGCGCGACTCGGCAGCAACATGCAAGGCCCAGAGTGGGGACTGCTATGCATCAACACATGCATGTACGACAGAGCACTACATTAGAGCATGCATGCACGAGTCATCAGCCACATGCAAAGCTAGACGCGGGGACTGCTCTGCATCATCACAGCCATGCACGACTCAACAACAGGAGCTTCTTGAGGGGCTACTTCCTATGGGAAGATTCCCAGGCTAGGAATCTTCCCACCTACAGCCGGAAGCTTCCATCAGCCTAGACAGCTGTCAACTTGCTAGTGGCCTACTATAAAAGGTGGCAAGCCTCGCAGTCTTCATTCAACAACTCAGTCATCACCAAGCTTTCCGCGTGCAGTCTACCATAGCAGCCTCCACTAGTTCCAGACATGACCTAAGGCCAAGACTCTGTAGACACTCTTCTCAAGACCCCAATATTCCTGGTAGCAGTCTGTGAGCCTGGGCAGGAGGACGCCCCTAACTACCTGAAGGCCTGACTACCTAGAAGAGGTGGCCAGACTACGCCCAAGACTCAAGCTACCTTGCTAGAGCTGTCTTGCTAGGCGTTGCCCACCTGTGGGCCAGGAGTTGCGTCTATGCGTGAGATTCCAGAGTTAGTCTCTAGCTGAGCTGTGTTTGCTCTAATGTTTCTTGTACTATAGTTGTGATTAACTACAATCATTCAGTCCCAGCATTCTCCCAGTTCCAACTTTCTCCTCTTTCTCTGGTTGCTCTCCAAGCACAACGGTCCCAGCAGCAAGCAACCTAACCCTTGTTGCACCCCACAAACATCAACAGAGGGAATGGGGTTGCTGTATGCCCGACGGAATACCATGCGAGTGAGATCGGGTTCAGTGAGGTTCTCAACATTGGTGTGGTTGATTAGTAAAAAAGTACACACATGCTGACATGGCAGGCCGTACTCCTTCCACCTGCCTCAACTGCAAGACTTATCGACCAAGTCCACCTACCGCAGACTGTTTGTTGGTCCCTCCACCATTGTAGTGTTGGGGCCCTCCTCTCTCACGACGTAGTCACGTGCCACTATGATGCAGTGGAGGAATTAATCGGCCTGTGCTGGTGCCATGGTGATCTTGACCACTTTTGCCTGGGCACGACAAGTGCAAAACAGATGCTACTTAAAAGGGGTAGATACTCGCAAATTAGTAGTAGGGATAGACCTCCCGGTGTGCTACAATTTGCACATTCCAACTCTCCGAGGCGTTGGAAGTGGTGTGGCCTCCTCTGCCCAAAGGGCAGTGGAGGCATGTCAACTTCTGAAGAGGCACTCCCCACCACAACCCCTTCCTCCCCCTCCCGCTGAAAGAGGTATGCACACTTTGACGCACTCTATTGACACAAGTGGGTGGTGGCCTCCTCCCATTGTTCGACATTAAGCACATGTGGACACTTCCATGCCCACTTTGTGGCCTTTTTCACGTAGCTTGTCCGCACGTTCTCACATATGTGCCAGTCGTAGAAGGTGTGTGTGGCACCGTTCAACTACTTTTGCATTGCTTTCTCCAATCCCTTCTCCTTGTCCGTGATGATGCAAGTTCCGGCATTGGTAGTAGTGGGATAGGCAAGTGCTAACTGTGCGCAAAACAAATCTACCCCTTCTCATCCTGCACCATTGCCCACGCCATCAAAACTCCATGGTCGTTGGCATACAAAATTGCAAAAGCAACAGGACCTACTTATGACCGTGTTTTAGAAAGTGGCATTCATGGTCACAATCCGCCGACCGTGCTAAAATCGGATTCTGGAGGCTCTTGGAGCAACGAGAGCCCAGAGGAAGGCATCGTTCTTGTCTTTGTGCACCATAGCGTGTACACCTAGGTCGATGCATTTTCGTTGCATGCATCACGTGGACATACACATTTGAAAAGATGTATAGGGAAGGGTGCAACCACTATACAAGGAAAAAAGAACAAACATCGATACTCACCTCTTCGACGTAGGAGGGAAACAGGCTCAATGTGTCAGTCTTCTTGCCCATCAATTTTTCTTAGACCCGTGTCTTAGCGTGGTGCAACGTGTTTTTTGACACGTTCACGCTGATCCTTTGGTGGAGAACTTGTCGCAAGGTTGTAGTTGATGCCGTGGGGTCACCCTATAGAGCATCCGAGATTTTGCTGGCCACCCACCCCTTCTGCCTTGCGGGTCTTCTGCCGCCAATTCTAGGGACGCACTTGTGTCCCTTGGCGTAGTAGGACGCACTTGTGTCCCTTGGCGTAGTATGACACAGTCATGTGTCTTGCTTGTAACACGGGCCCGCAGGAGTAAGGCACACCCTTTGTTATGGGCTTCAGCACACGTCACGTGGATTCTTGCAGGCTCACTACAAATCCACTTGAGACCGAAGCAGTTGTCGACTGCGCAATCCTCCATAAACGCACCAGCCATATCCATGTTTCCAAACAATATCCCCTCCTTCGGTTCCTTTGGCATGTATTTTTGCTTCTTGAGGCCGTGACATGGTTTGTTGTCGGAATATCCTCTCCATGAAAGTGCATAATATGAGATAAAAGCACTTTGTCCACAGCAGGATTACACAGCTATAGGTGAAACCACTCAGTTGTCTTGTTCACATGCAAAGAAGAGACAGTGAACACCGAGGACACAAGGTAAGAATTACCAAGGTGGCCATGTGGGAGAGACAGAACGCTACGTCGCCCCATGCTAAACCTAGCCGGTCTGGCTTCCCAGACATCGGGGGACCTTGGAGCATGGAGTGGTTCATCAGGGGGTTCATTGTGTGGAAGGGTGTCCACTCGTCCAACCGCCTAAAACACCAACCATCGTTCCAATCCCGCTCCAACCAATACATCACATCGTGAAATGTGCCTGTTGTTTTTTTCAGATGAGGGTTTTCGGGGTACAACCGCGGTGCCGGATCCTGAGCAGGGTACCGATCGTTCTCATCAAGACTTGGTCGCGTGGCAAGACGCCACACATGTAGTTGGGAAGCCATCTCAAATAGGGGGTATTTTGTGCACAAAAACACAACCTATACATCCCACTTACCCTCCTGAATAGGCTTCCCGGTGTCCTCTGTGACTTGGTCCACCACGTCCGCTCACGAGGGACGGAGCTGGAGTAGCGGCATGGTTGGAGGCCGCGGTGACGGCGTCAACGATGACAATGCAAGAATAAAAGAGAAAAGATCAAGCTCAGCGCCACCCTGAAGAGACATCGTGTCCACTAGTCGGACCAGCGAAGGATGGGTTGACACGTAAAATGCAGGACATGTCCGCCGATATGTTCCTTTGAGCACACAGTCTTGTAAGCTTGCGCATATCTCTGTCTACCGGTGGAACGGATTTGAGACCACTTTTCTCATACCCTTTTGCATGTCCATGATGAGCAGCGGTTGCAAGGATGTAACAACGACATTTGAACGGCACCTCTTCACAGGGTGGTACGGTAGTTGCAAGATGGACAGCAGTAAAGCGTGGATCAGAGCAGTCTTATTCTTACCACTTGCTCATCTGGTCAGGTAAGAGGTTTGATAACAAGCATGGATGCCAGTGCCTGAACGCCTGCTTGCTCATCTCCCAAGCTCGAGTAGGTGGTGTTTCAATGTTGATGAGGAGAGTGGTGACGTTTTTAAGATGGCCATGGAGATATTCGGTCAGTGGAATTTGAGAAACCGGATGGAAATGAAGAGTTTTTGGAACGACGAAACATCCCCAACTAAATGGCACAAGAAGTATATCCAACCGACAAAAATTTAGTACATAGGTAATCATATTTTCATCGTCACACGGTATGATTTAACGCGCGAACGTGAATGCCATCTGCATACACAAAATCAACTACAAAACCTTCGGAAAGTGAACAAAATTTACCAGCTCACCCTTCTACGACACAAAATGAACAATATGTCGAGAGAGAGAGTTCAAAATTTCCAAGGGGTACATGGGGCTTATTTTTCTAGGGCTGGGGCAGATGAGGCACTTCGTTCTAACATAGGGGCGAACAAGGCTTATCGTTTTGGCGGAGGGGCGGATGGGGCTTATTGCTTTGGCAGAGGGGCGGATTGGGCTTATCGTTCTGGCAAATGGGCGGATGTGACTTATCAATCTGACGGAGGGCAGATGGCGCTTATTCTCCCAACCAAGGAGTACATGGTAATTCCCCCCTTTGGATTATCACAGGAGGAACGCTTCTTGCGAAGCACGGAAATCAAACTAAAACATCTCTTCCCAACATTAGTAACACATTATCAAATGATAACAAGAGACACCAAAACATCAAACACCATTGCATCGAGTGGCAAAATCATCGAACATGTTATAAAAGCCTTACCATAATAACGAATGGATGTTCTACAAGGGAAAAACATCTTCCTCTTAACCACCTATGAATTCAGGAGCCCTACCGAATAAGCACAAGGTCCACCCACTCTCATTTACAAAATCACATGTTTAACGTTCCAACTTAGAGCCAATCTAGTCTTTCTTAGCACTAAAAGAAGCACCCGAGACCCAAATATTTTCATCAAACAAATGGACTCCACTACACGTCCAAGATGATTAATTTATCGGTCATAGGAACAACTCTGGCCTACCCGCTTGGAGACTCATAACGAAAACCCCATCTCTCTCCTCACTCTACAAAATGCTTCTAAGCCAACTCCTCATGCCAACTACATTTTGATCAGACGGGGACCGTGTTGCCCCACCCACAAGCCATATTGCATGTTTTGAGAACCTCCTCAAAGCAACTATGTTTGGCCCACGAGAAGAAGAAGACCTCCTCCGAATGACCTTAAGATCAATCCTGGTCCAATGTAGACTATGTTTCCTCCCATCCCCCTTCACACCAGTGTGCCCTTTGTGCCACGGATATTTAGAAACAATAGAAAATGCCTTTTACAACTACACAAACCTCAGACCCACAGTAAATTGCCTTCACCATAGCATAGAACTAATTTGCTTAACCTAACCAGAGCACACCTTCTACTTCACCTAGCCAACTCATCGCTACCAATGGTGACAGCTATTCCAAGCAACTGCTTTTCGATAATCTTGAATACTTACATGCTGCATCTCTTGTAACAGAATACAAAACCCTTGTTTGTTGGAACCCAACCAACGACACATCATCCTCTCATCCTTTGAAGAAAAAACAAACCTCCATATTACACACTTGGTCACAAATAACACAACAGCCTCCCTCCATTCATTACAATCAAACCCTCAAAAATCTAACAACTCTTGCGACAACATGCAAAAATGGAAAGCAAATTCCACCCCTGATACGCGGTCATTGCCCCTCAAATGCGGCACATCTCGTCAAACTGTCAACCTCTACCTCCGAGGGATGGGCATTTCCACGAGTTGCACAATGAGTGACGCGAGATACCTTAAAATCACACAATCACAACCTTTGGCTTAAAACATTCCTGCAATGGTGGAGATTAGTGGGCTCAAGTCCCACATACCCCTGAAAGCACATACCCCTGAAAATACTCCAGGCTGGAAGTGTGACAAGTTTAAAACGTTTAACACATCTCATGCATATGTTCTCCACATTGAATCGGCACCAGAAGATCTTGCTGTCTGGAACCACAGCGCTCATGTTAGGAATTTGAATGCAACCATATGAGTTGTTGTGCTCTACACATGACTTGAGCCGAGCATCTTGTCAGGCTATTCTTCCTCCACCCCCCCCCCCCCCCCCCCCCTCACCCGCAATTGGGTCAAGATGTAGAATACAACCCGGATCCAAAAACCTAGATTAAAAAAGCCACAAATTTGGATCTGGATCCAGATTCATGAATAGTTCCCACAAAGCGTAGGATTTGTATGCATCCACAAATGAATGAAATAGAGAGGGTAGATAAGGGAGACTAGGAGAAATGGATCAGGGGGGTTATACGATTCCAAGAAGGCTGGAGACATGAAGAAGAGAGGACGTGATGAAGGTGAAGGTGAAGAGGACGTACAAGGGACAATGAGGATGGAGGAGGGGTGAGGTAGATGTGGATAATGTAAAGAGAGTGGGTGGAGAAGGAAGAGAGGATGACGAAATGGGTGAATTGAAGGGAGATGGATAGACACAAGGGTGGAGGAATGGAGGGTAGGACGGTAGGCTAATATGGAGGAGGGAGGGTATGCTTAAATATAGTAATTGAGGTTGATTTCTTTAGTACCCACCCTTTTGTATGATATAACTTTGATGGTCATTTCAGAAAATTACAAGAACTGACTAATGAAGTGTGTTATGGTCTACCAGAGGAAAAACTTGTCCATTATGCATGTCACATAAGGTAGGTGATGAGGAGGCTTCATTGAGTAGTTATACAAATTGTCATGTAAAAGCATGATAATGAAAACATTGTTTCAAATTGTGAATATGAAACTACAAGAACAGGTTTCACAAGCAGAGACTCACTTTTGTACATGATTCCACATAGTCCAAGAGTATATGAGAGTTTTTTCTCCCCAAAAATGGACTTATGTAAACACTTAACTCCCTTGGTACGTTGATGTTCAAACCAACCATTTGAAAACACCCATATTTATTCCTTCCGTACACACCCTCTTTCCATTGATTTATGGTAATCATACAACAATTTTAGTTATTGCTATGTAAATCGTGATGTGAATGAGAATCAGGTGAAAATCAATTAACTCAAAACTTCTTACTCACTTTTTTCCCATTCATGTGGTAGTTTCATGGTTTTTATGCCATCACATCAAAGCAAAAATAGCCAAGTGCCCCAAACACTGGTATCCCCCTCAATATTTATGTAAGCTTCAACAAAATGAATAAAATTGCCAATAAGATGGTTTCAAACCACATCAATAGTCTATGAAAACTGTCGTGGGATAAGCAGCTCCAAAATTTTCATACCATAGAAAACACCATTAAGTAGAATTAACGAGTGGTCACGAATACTTCCAACTTGTTGTCCATCGATCACATAACAAAACAAATGAGCTTCTTAAAGACAAACACCTACTGAAGACTCGGACAAGGCATACACATGGAACTGCCGGTGTCACTCACATTCATGATAATGCTAAGTGAACACTCTTTACATGCGTGAAAACACATTTACTTAGTACCCTACTGCGCTTGGATTTGGACGACAGAGATGAACCATATTTTGTTTTACGGAAAAAAATGACTTTCTAATTAATTGGGTATAACCTAGGATTTGACGTGAGAACAAGCCCGTAACCTTGATTTTGACGAAGATTTGGGGTCATTTTGCGGATTTCAACGAAGTTCGGTATGATGAACCGCTCGATGATTTTTGTGTGTGTGTGTGTGGCTTAGACAGCCTTAGAGGTGAGGGAACCTATGCTACACCCTTGGAGTTCTGCAAGGACCCCTCTGGCGAAGGCTTTCAGTCAAAGGACTGTGCCTTATGTGCCGAAGCACACCAGTTTAGGTACCCTCAGCAGATGAAAATCCGTTGTGGGTTATGTGGGAGTCACACCCACCAACCCTCACCCCTAAGGGTACCTTCGCCACGGGTCGTAACCCTATGGCTTGGGGGATCAGGACCAGTTTTTACACTGAGCCCTGAAGTACCCGTCCCCCCGAGATGGTAGATTTGTTGTGCCAGATGTTTTTCAGTGATGGGTGGATTGCGAGGTAATTAGGATTTAACTTTTTGTCAATGTTGCATAATTGAGATCTTTGAGTGAGTTGTTGGATCATGGTGTTAGTTGTCTTTTTGTCCTGTTTTTGATGAAGTCTTAGCATGTGTAGATTTAGTTTTTCTTCAAAAATTTTGATGATTGAGTTTGCCAAGAAGGCGGTGGGGTTCCTGAGGCCCTTTTTAGTTTGTAGCGAGATTTGACATCTGTATGACCAGATTTCGCGGAAACTTATGGCTTGAAGTGTCTGCCACCAGTGGAAGAGTGGGTGTTGATCATGGAAGATGAAATTGGTGTCCGAGGTGCGACCACATATGAGCGTATAACTTTCTCTCAGTTTGATTGAGATTTGACAGATTTTTGGGCAGTGCTCAAAGGCGTGTGAGATCGTTTCCTCGATGAGGCCACACAGGGGGCATAGAACTTCAAAGGGTGGTGGAAAGAAGCGCATGCGGATTCTAACTTGGATGCTCCGTATGATGATTTTTGCAGTAGTGTCTTTTTGTTTTGTGGTGAGGGTGGGGATGTGAAGAATAGTTTTAAGGGCGGTTGATGAACCGCTCGATGGTGCGAACTGTCGCATTCGGGCATTCGAGCAATCGAGCGTTCGAGTGTTTGACTCGACACCC
Organism: Penium margaritaceum; assembly: GCA_023375785.1. Classification (NCBI taxonomy): domain Eukaryota; kingdom Viridiplantae; phylum Streptophyta; class Zygnematophyceae; order Desmidiales; family Peniaceae; genus Penium; species Penium margaritaceum. Next base: position 29,067 of record SZWC01006256.1, on the reverse strand, counting down.
TCAGCCCGGTATTCAGCGGCGAGATTTGACCATAACCAACCAAAAAGGAAAAAAGACAAGTAGTTGAGCCTACCAATGTAGAAAATGTAGCTTAACCCAGTAATGAAAAGGTGACCCACACCCTTTACATTCGACAAATTTGTACCTGGAATAATATGGTGGAACTAAATTTTCGACTTAAAAACAATTTTCGACGAATTTAAGCCACTTTAAGAACAATTAACATCGAAATCAAAGAGTAGTAGGGTATTACGATGCTTGATTTGACTCTACACTACAAAAAATTCCTAGAACATTGTTAGCTTTGATTTATCCAACTAAAGAGTATCTTCCACGAGCTCAAAACACTCTCGCCCACCAAAAAGCAATCAATGCTTGAGCAAAGGGGGTAATTGAGATCTAGTTCAATACATTTTTCATGTGCTCGGATTTGGGCAACAACTACTAGTGTAAGGACAATCTCATGAAGAATGTCTGTGACATAATTGTTCATTGGCTAGTGTAGCGGGAGGGCCGGTTTGGCCCTCCCACCTCGCTGAAGCGAGGGGTGGTTGCGCACCACCACTCTCGTCAGCGAGGCTGGCCGGCAGCCAGCACTTTGCTGGCCACCGGCCAGCTCGCTGCCAGCCGGCTGGACGACTGCGGCCGGCCAAGTGACCAGCCGGCCACCGGCCGGCCAGCCACCAGCCGCCGATCGCGGCCTCAGCCCGATCGGTGGCTGAGAGGCCACGAGGGCCTCGAGGGCGAGGCCTCGTGGCCTCGTGCCCTCGCCCCCCGCTCTCCCTCCTTGCAAACGAGCAAGAGAGGACGAGGGATAGGGGGAGCAAGGATGAGATCAAGTTTTCTGGCGCGAAATCGCCAGCGTGCCTTGCACGCGACGATTTCGCGCCAGAACGACAAAACGAAACTCAAAGTTCGTTAACGACGAACTTCGACATAAAACAAATGGAATAACTCGTGCGAACACATGAGTTTGAGGTAAAAACCCCCGGTTTGGGTCCCAAAACCAGGGGTTTGGTTAAAAACGGAAATGGGCCTCCGGGGACTCGAAATATTCGAGTCTCCCTGCTCTGGGTCGTTGATGACGATTGCCCCTCAGTCTTGCGAAGGGGGCAAACCCCTGACGCAGACTGAGAACGCCATTCTGCGAACTCCGACGACGACTTCAGAGTAGGAGCTGGAGACTCAGCCCGTTACAGTGGTTCTCAGAGCCAGACGACCCTCGCGACCAAGGGTTCGACGGAAACGGCGGCTATGACATAGATAAAACGCCGCCGGCAGCTGCAAGCAGCAGCAAAAACACCAGAACGGGCTACGGCATCCACACTTCACGGATTGAAGCGCCGTAAATTGCGTTAGACAGCTTGAAAAAAACTCTACTTTGTGGAGACTCTTCCTTCCAGCCTCTCCTCACTTCCAGAGGGCTAGGAAGATTTTTGTGGGGCGGGGTGGGGAGTCCCCACCCTCAAAAACCACAAAATCCTCTCCATCTTCAAGGTTCCTTCAAAACCCCTTCATTAAAAATTGGGACAGCACCCCTCCCCAAGCTAAGGGACTCTCAAGACCTGAGAGCACCCTAGAAAGAAGGAGCGTGACACCTTGGGGACTTTTGGCGGCTCCCCCAACGTCGCCGGCTCAAGGAGGACACCGCCAAGGGTCGCAAGATACGCAAAGAAGACTCAAGAGGAGGCCAAGGAAGACAAGAAGAGAGGAAGAAGACAAGAAGTTAGAAGAAGGATTGGAAAAGTTGCTAGGAAATGTGTAATTCCTCTTCCATTCTTTGTCCTAGCTTTGTGAGCGGTACTCACACTTCTTGTCAATTCCTTGTATTGTAATTTTCTGTTTTCCTAGGTACTAGTCCTTGCCAATCGCCGTGAGTCACGGCTTAGGAAGACTAGTTCCAAAATCCACGCCCTTGTGCTGACGTGGCGGCCTAGAAAAGTAGAAATTAATTTTATAATTGCCTAACCGATCGTGAGAGCGTGACTTAAGGAGGCGATTCCTCCTTAAAGTAGTAGGGTGATCCTCACAACGGTCTTCACATGTTAGATGCACGAGCGACGAGATGGCAAGTGCCGGACCGTCTAGGACCAACAAGGGCAAGGTGGTGACGGCCTCACCACGAGCTCTTGGCGGACTCCAAGTTTTGGGAGCCGCCGCCGCGAGCACGATTGCCAACCCAAAGGCAACCGTACCGCCAAGGGCAACTCTACCGCCAAAGGCAACCGACGCCAACCTTGGCGATACCGAGCAGCGTGCGGAGGCGAAAAGGGTGCTTGACGAGCACGTCAACGCGCACGTGGGTGACCCCCACGCGACAGACGATGCCATGGAGGAGGATCTCCCGGGGGGATACCCCGACAAAGAGCACGACGTCGACGATGGCGAAGGCGACGAGGATCGCGACCATCGCCATTGTTGTGCGATGAACTCGAGCCGATTGCTCGAGAAGGGCAAAACGCCCGCCGCATCGCCTGAAGCTACCGACGGCAGCGAGACTGCCGAGAGCAGCAAGGGCGTTGAAAGCAGCCACGCGGGAAGTTCCCGCGAGAACGAGCCGAACGACGTCGCCGCGAAGGCAATTCACGATGACCGTCGTAGGCTCGCAGAGTTTGCTGCCGAGGCCGCAGGCCGACTCAAGATCACCACCGGTGGTGGAGATACGGTACCACTCGAAGGAATGGGGGCAGACCCTCCTTCCTACGATGCGGTCGCAATGGGGCAAGGCAGCGCCCACTCGAGTGTCGTCGCCGACGACAGTCTCCTACGAAAGGTGGGACTCCTTAGAGGCGTGTACGCGAACCGTACCCTCTTGTAGTGGGTAAGGGTGCACGGACAACGCGAGGCCTTGGAGGCTATCGCCGATGCTCTGACAACATCAGAGCTCAAGTTTGCGTTCGCCAACCTGCTGGCCCACGTCGGGCAGAGCATCACGGACCTTGACCGTGATCGCCAGCTGCAGCGCCTGGCCACCCATGAGGCAAGCCGCCAATGCAACGACCTCGACAAGGCATTGCAGAGCGTGACCCAGGTGCGGATGCAGCAGCAAGCGCAGCATGCCGCAGTTGCGGATGCCACTGCCGGTGGCAGCGACAACTTGCCTACCTCGACGACTTCGGGGTCGGTCATGAACACGTCCTTCCTCCACAGTGTGGAGATCTTCCGGAAGGGAGTGAAGTTGACCGACTGGTTGAACCGCATGGAGTACATTCTACGTGTCCACAAGGCTCCAATCAACCAATGGGGCGACCTTGCCATGACGCGGCTTGAAGACAAACTCTTCAAGAACGTGGTCAAGGAGTGGACTGCACAACAGCCGCACCTCGAGTGGCAGCCCATGCCGTGGGAGACTTTCTGCGCGATCATGCGCAAGAAGTGCACCCAACGTGAGGAGGCGCAGTGCGCCTTCCACAAGATCAAGGACTTCAGGCAGCTGGGCAGCTCGCTCGAATCCTACTTGAGCGAGTTCACCGCACTCGTGGAGGAAGCCGAAAGCTTCACCGAGGGCGATGGAACTCAGACGTTCAAGTACCCGGAGTGCATGCTGCTGGANACGCGGCTTGAAGACAAACTCTTCAAGAACGTGGTCAAGGAGTGGACTGCACAACAGCCGCACCTCGAGTGGCAGCCCATGCCGTGGGAGACTTTCTGCGCGATCATGCGCAAGAAGTGCACCCAACGTGAGGAGGCGCAGTGCGCCTTCCACAAGATCAAGGACTTCAGGCAGCTGGGCAGCTCGCTCGAATCCTACTTGAGCGAGTTCACCGCACTCGTGGAGGAAGTCGAAAGCTTCACCGAGGGCGATGGAACTCAGACCTTCAAGTACCCGAAGTGCATGCTGCTGGAGTACTTGCGTGATGGTCTCACCAGCAAGAAGCTGAAGGACAAGACCACCACGAAAGCCACTGGCCAAGCTTGGACAAGCTGGAGGGCGTTGCGCGACTACATGAGCGAAGTGTATTCGGCGAACCCGAAACACAACTCTGATGCACGGCCGAACGCGCGTCCACATCAGGGGCACGACATGCGCGTGGACGTTGCAGGGGCTGGTGGGTCAGCCGGACAGCGAGGCGGGGCCAAGGGCAAGCAGCCTACAAACCCTCCAGCCAAGAAGGCTGGTGGACACAAGGGTCCCAACAACAAGCGCAGCCGCGAGAATGACGAGATGCAGGCGGCGCGTGAGCGTCACAACGTAGCCTTCCGCGAAGGGCTCTGCCACAACTGTATGCAGCCAGGCCACTTTAGGGCTCAGTGCCCTGAGGCTGCTAGTGGTGGTCAAGAGGCCGCGGCGCTAGCTGCAGCAGCAGCACCTTGTGGGGATGGTGCAGGAGGAGGCCGTGGACAAGGCCGTGGACAGGGTCGCGGTCGCTGCAATGGGCCCGGCCGTGGTAACGGACAGGGCCGTGGGGCGGGTTTTCCCCACCCCTGAGTGACGTCAGTGGGGACCACTCAGGGGTAAAACTAGATCACGAGTGTGAGTTTATGTTTTCAGACGAGGATGTTAAACAATTTGAGTTTTTGACGAGTTCAAATTTCTCTGTTGTTTTCTCCCCTCTCATTGAACCTCACTCTGCACTTGCTGATCGACATTGCCCACTAAATCTTGCATCACCAAACGAGATGCATGACCGAACCTGCTTAGTGGTGGCGACACCAACCACTGTGCAAGAGTTGTGTAACACAGTAATTGAAGTAAACGCCCTCAAAGCGGTGAGTTCAATCACATTCGCAGTACCTTTAGTTGACGATTTCGACCCAGTGAAATTTAAAGACTGGAAGGTGCTGGCCGAATTCACACGTGCCCAAAAGATGTGGACTCGAGTGGGTGAATCATGAGAGTTGCTACGCCCGTCGTACAGATTCCGTGTTTATCACAAGCTCGGCTTACCGTCGTCGAGTCTGTTCACTCGGAAGAGTGGAGGCAACATGACGATGCAGTTCAAAGGACACCTAGCTGGTGCTCCCGTGAACGTACTTGCTGACACTGGAGGGGACGAATCTTTTGGTAGCCTTGGCTTTACCCGTCAGGTTGGCCTGAAGCACGAGCCATCGAATGGCGCAGTTGTTGTCGGTGACAACCGTATGGTACCCGTGATCGGTACTTGTAAAGCAAAAATTTGTATTCAAGGTTACACACAGAGTGTCACGTTGAAGGTACTCAACCTTCATAACCCGTTTGACGTGGTGCTAGGCGATCCCTGGCTCCGTGATAACAAGGCTCTAATGTGCTTTGAATGAAAGAGATTGATCCTCGAAAAAGGACAACGCCGTTTTACGTTGATTCCAAGTACGGAATTATCACCGACCCGACTCAATGTCCATGCCAGCTTGTCTGCAACGCAGGTCAAGAGACGTATTCGACAAGGTTGTCGATACTTCTTGGCTCAGCTGCAGAAAGTGGAGGACAACGTGATGGAAGACACGCCACAAGAGATCAGGTCTCTATTGGTGGAGTTCTCAGATGTATTCCAAGACCCACCGGCTGGACTTGCACCAGAAAGACACATGGGCCACACGATTCCGCTGCAACCGGAGGCGACTCCTCCGTTCAGACCCATGTATCGCCTTAGTCCAGCAGAAAGGTGAGAGGCCGAACGCCAAATCAAAGAGTACCTTGCAAAAGGATGGATCGAGCCAAGTAGCTCGCCGTACGGTGTGCCGATCCTTTTTGTGAACAAAAAGGACGGTGGTTTACGCATGTGCGTGGATTATCGGGCGTTGAACAAGCTGACGGTGAAAAATCGATTCCCTTTACCGCGGATTGAGGACCTTTTTGACCAACTCCAAGGCGCAAAAGAATTTTCGTCCTTGGATTTGTCTCAAGGGTACCATCAAATTTGCATCACGGAAGAGGATGTGCCCAAAACTGCGTTTCGAATGCACATGGGACACTATCAGTTCCGAGTGTTATGCTTCGGGCTTACAAATGCCCCGGCAACCTTCCAAGGAGAAATGAACCGAACGTTCGCCAAGAAACTCGGCTAGTTTGTCTTGCTTTACCTGGATGACATCCTGGTTTTCTCCGAATCCGTGGAAGAGCACATAGAACATCTGCGCAAAGTTCTCACAATCCTTCGGGAACAGAAATTCTATGCGAAAGTGAGCAAGTGCAAGTTTGCACAAGGTGAGCTTGAATACCTTGGACACATCGTCGACAAGGACGGCATCCGTGTTGACCCACAAAAAGTCCAAGCCGTTGTGGACTGGCCACGCCCCAAAAATTTTGGGCAGATTCGGTCTTTCCTCGGCCTTGCAAACTATTTTTGACGGTTTATGCAAGGGTATTCGACCCTGGTAGCACCGCTAACCAGGCTCACGTGAAAAGTCGTGCGTTGGGAATGGACATCTCATTGCGAGAACGCTTTTCTCAAGGTCAAAGAGCTTCTATCCACAGCGCCCATCCTAGCTCTTCCGGGTCCATCACAACCGTGGGAGGTTCGATGTGATGCGACGGTAGTAGGACTTGGAGCCATCCTCATACAGAACGGTCACCCAGTTGCGTATGAGAGCCGAAAGCTCATCCCGGCGGAAACGCGGTACACGACAAGGGATCAAGAGCTCCTTGCGGTAGTACACGCTTTCAAGATGTGGCGTTGCTACCTCGAGGGTGCTGAAGGGGGTGTGACGGTCGTGACCGACCATAATCCATTGGTGTTTGTCCAAACGCAACCGAACCTGTCAAGGCGACAGGCGCATTAGAGCGAATACCTGAGTCGATTCTCATTCACATGGGAATATCGGCCAGGACGCATCAATGTGGCCGATCCACTAAGCCGACAGCCTGTGGAAATTAAAGCAACCACCAAGGTCAGTGGCTGTTTTATGGCCATTGCAACAACAACCGTACAACCACCAGATCCCCCTACACCTCTGCGGCAACCACCACGAGAGATTATCCATTACAACGGTTTTGTAAACAGGATCTGGATGGGATACTGTGTGGATTCTTGGTTTCAAGACTCTCGAAATCTGGACAAGTACGGCTTGGTGGAGGCCGTAGGAATCTTCGGGCACGGAGAACGAGTTGTTGTGCCAAACTCGGGAGACCTTCGAGCAAAGGCTATCTCCTAGTTCCACGACCCGCTGGTCGCAGGTCACGTGGGACCCCGAAAGACCGGACAGGAACTCTCGGACCACTATTGGTGGCCAGGGTGGAGTGTCGATGTCCGTAAGTATTACATGACATGCGACCCATGTCTTCAGAATAAGGCTAGTAACAACAAGCCTGCGGGACTCATCCAGCAGCTTCCCATTCCTGGGACTCCATGGGAGTGCGTCAGCATGGACTTCATTACTGGTCTTCCGGACACGGCCCATGGCCATGATGCAATACTAGTGGTTGTGGATCTTTTGACAAAGATGACACACTTCATTCCTACAACCACTAACGTGAACGCAGAGGAGACCGCTCGTCTCTTCTTTGAAGGTGTCGTAAAGTACCACGGCTTGCCGTTGCGCATTATCTCCAATTGAGATAAAAAACGTGCTAGTAAGTTCTGGCAAAAGATGCACGAGTACTTTGGCAGTGAGTCGCAAATGTCGACAGCATTTCACCCTCAAACTGATGGACAAACAGAGCGCATGAATTGCACTCTTGAGCAGATGCTCCGCATGTACGTGGACCCTGCCATGCATGATTGGGACAAATTCCTAGCACCGGCAGAGTTTGCGGTGAACAACTCGGTGAACGAGTCCACATAGTTCACACCGTTCGTGTTGAACAGTGGTCGGCATCCAGTGGTACCCTCTTCATGGGTGAAGAGTGGGAGTATAGGAGGGCAGGTTCCTTCCGCTCAAGCCTTTTCCGAGCGCATCGACTCCTTGTTACAGGAGGCGAAGGGTCACCTTCAAGCAGCTCGACAGCGACAAAAGGCATATGCCGACAAAGGTCACCGAGAGGTCTCGTTTGACATCGGTGACAAAGTGCTGCTTAGCACTCAAAACCTTCGACTGAAGTCGCCAGGGGCAAGAAAACTTCTACCACAGTGGATTGGGCCGTTTCCCATTGTGGCACGCGTCGGGCTAGTGGCATACCGATTGCTACTTCCACCGAGTATGAAGATACATGACGTGTTTCATGTGAGCTTGCTGGCTCCATACACAGCAGAAGGAACCGTTCAGTCACCGCTAGCAGTTCTGGCTGCCGACGGCCAATACGAGGTCCTCCGCCTACTCCAGCACCGAGAGCGTACTCTTCGGTCGCGCGTTGTCAGGGAGTACCTCGTTCATTGGGCCGGTTGTGGGCCTGAACATAATTCATGGGAGCCCGAATCTTGGTTGCCCACAGGGGTGGTCAAGGAGTACTGGAGCACGCTTGCAGCTCGCACAGATCGACGCGTGGCAGGAGGTACCACCTGAACGCGAAAAGTGAACAGCATTCCCACAGGGCAGCATTCATGGACAGCGACCATAGGAGGTTGGGGACGCCCAACATGGTTGTCGCGCGGACACTCCAGCCTAAAGGGGGGAGGCCGCTAGCCGTGCTGACCTACAAGCCGCAGCTTAGGTCTAAGTACCATGCACGTGTTCATGTTTAGCTGGTGATTGAAATCATGAATTTTCTTTCACAATGTTGATGACTCACTGACTGACAATCCTACTTGTTGTTCATGAACCGGGACGGTTCATAATAAGTGGGGAGGAATGTAGCGGGAGGGCCGGTTCGGCCCTCCCACCTCGCTGAAGCGAGGGGTGGTTGCGCACCACCCCTCGCGTCAGCAAGGCTGGCCGGCGGCCAGCACTTCGCTGGCCACCGGCAAGCTCGCTGCCGGCCGGCTGGACGGCCGGCGGCCGGCCAAGTGACCGGCCGGCCAGCCACGAGCCGCCGATCGCGGCCTCAGCCCGATCGTCGGCTGAGAGGCCACGAGGGCCTCGAGGGCGAGGCCTCGTGGCCTCGTGCTCTCGCCCCCCCCTCGCCCTCCTTGCAAACGAGCAAGAGAGGACGAGGGATAGGGGGAGCGAGGGTGAGGTCAAATTTGCTGGCGCGAAATCGCCAGCGTGCATCGCACGTGACGATTTCACGCCAGAACGACAAAACGAAACTCGAAGTTTGTTCACGACGAACTTTGACATAAAACAAACGGAATAACTCGTGCGAACACACGAGTTTGAGGTAGAAACCCCCGGTTTGGGTCCCAAAACCAGGGGTTTGGTTAAAAACGGAAATGGGCCTCCGGGGACTCGAAATCTTCGAGTATCCCTGCTCTGGGTTGTTGATGACGATTGCCCCTCAGTCTTGCGAAGGGGTAAAACCCCTGACGCAGACTGAGAACGCCATTCTGCGAACTCCGACGACGACTTCAGAGCAGGAGCTGGAGACTCAGCACGTTACATCTAGGAAGAACTAAAACATTTTATGTGGTGTAGGTTCCAATGAATGATGACGTGGATTAAATGGTATGTCGCTTTCCATGAAATGTACCTTCTTATAAAAAGGTACATTTGAAGGTATGTTATTGCAAGATCCCTTGATTGATGTAGAAAGAACACAATTTTTGGTAAAAATTCTCTTTTATGGGTGGTGAGGAGGTAGGATTCTTGACGCCAAACCCAAAAAAGCACCATTGTATATGGGGATTTCAAATCAATATCTAAAGAGACATTTTTTCTTGTAATTTTCCTACAGATTCTAGTCCAATTGATCAGGGAACCATAATATGTTAAGGAAAATTCTTGCACTCTGGATATGCATATGGGAAAAATGTTGTCACTATAACTCACAATTAAGTTGTTTTTTGGAACCATGATTTATCTACCACCTCCTCATCCATTTGACCAATCATTGTTTTGCTCAAAATGATCGAATACATGCATAGTTGAACCAAAGCCGGAAACTTTGTGATGTGTCACTTTCCTTTTACCATGTAGTTCATTCAGTGGTTGTTAGCTTGAATTGTTTTCTCTATGAAGAGATAACAAATTGAGGATGGCTCTGTTCCATAATAATCGATGCCTTCAACATAATCAATATCATAGATGCAATATATTTTCGATGGAATTCAGACATATCGTTGATACAATTTTACCATTTCACTAAATTTTATCTATGAAAGTACATGTTACACTTTCACTTGATGTATGTAACGGGTCGGTTCTCCAGCTCCCGCTCTGAAGTCGTCGTTCAAGTTCGCAGAATGGCGTTCTCAGTCCGCGTTAGGGGCTTACCCCCTTCGCAAGACTGAGGGGCAATCGTCATCAACGACCCAGAGCAGGGAGACTCGAATACTTTGAGTCTCCGGAGGCCCATTTCCGTTTTTAACCAAACCCCTGGTTTGGGACCCAAACCGGGGGTTTTTACCTCGAACTCGTGTGTTCGCACGAGTTATTTTGTTTATTTTATGTCAAAGTTCGTCGAGAACGAACTTCGATTCATGTTTTGCCGTTTTGGCGCGAAATCGTCGCGTGCGAGGCACGTTGGAGATTTTACGCCAGCTTTCTCTCGACCTCACCCTCGCTCCCCCTATCCCTCGTCGTCGCTTGCTTGTTTTTGCAAGGAGGGCAAGGGGGGCGAGGGCACGAGGCCACGAGGCCTCGCCCTCGAGGCCCTCGTGGCCTCTCAGCCACCGATCGGGCTGAGGCCGCGATCGGCGGCTGGTGGCTGGCCGGCCGGTCACTTGGCCGGCCGCCGGCCGTCCAACCGGCCGGCAGCGAGCTGGCCGGCGGCCAGCGAAGTGCTGGCCGCCGGCCAGCCCTCGCTGACGCGAGGGATGGTGCGCAACCACCCCTCGCTTCAGCGAGGTGGGAGGGCCGAACCGGCCCTCCCGCTACATTCCTCCCCACATGTTGTGAACCGTCCCGGTTCATGAACAACAAATAGGATTGTCAGTCAGTGAGTCATCAACATTGTGAAAGAAAATTTATAATTTCAATCACCAGCTAAACATGAACACGTGCATGGTACTTAGACCTAAGCTGCAGCTTGTAGGTCAGCACGGCTAGCGGCCTCCCCCCTTTAGGCTGGAGTGTCCGCGCGACAACCATGTTGGGCATCCCCAACCTCCTATGGTCACTGTCCATGAATGCTGCCCTGTAGGAATGTTGTTCACTTTTCCCGCGTTCAAGTGGTACCTCCTGCCACGCGTCGATCTGTGCGAGCTGCAAGCTCGCTCCAGTACTTGTTGACCACCCCTGTGGGCAACCGAGATTCGGGCTCCCATGAATTATGTTCAGGTCCATAACCGGCCCAATAAACGAGGTACCCCCTGACAACACGCGACTACAGAGTACGCTCTCGGTGCTGGAGTAGGCGAAGGACCTCGTATTGGCTGTCGGCAACTAGGACTGCTGGCGGTGGCTGAACTGTTCCTTCTGCCGTGTATGGAGCCAGCAGGCTCACATGAAACACGTCATGTATCTTCATACTCGGCGGAAGTAGCAATCGGTATGCCACTGGCCCGATGCGTGCCACAATGGGAAACGGCCCAATCCACTTCGATAGAAGTTTTCTTGCCCTTGGCGACTTCAACCAAAGGTTTTTAGTGCTAAACAGCACTTTGTCACCGATGTCAAACGAGACCTCTCGGCGACCTTTGTCGGTATATGCCTTTTGTCGCTGCCGAGCTGCTTGAAGGTGACCCTTCGCCTCCTGTAACAAGAAGTCAATGCGCTCGGCAAAGGCTTGAGCAGAAGGGACCTGCCCTCCTGTACTCCGACTCTTCACCAATGAAGAGGGTACCACTGGATGGCGAACACTGTTCAACACGAACGGTGTGAACTATGTGGACTCGTTCACCGAGTTGTTCACCGCAAACTCTGCCGGTGCTAGGAATTTGTCCCAATCATGCATGGCAGGGTCCACGTACATGCGGAGCATCTGCTCCAGAGTGCGATTCATGCGCTCTGTTTGACCGTTAGTTTGAGGGTGAAATGCTGTCGAAATTTGCGACTCCCTGGCGAAGCATTCATGCATCTTTTGCCAGAACTTACTAGCAAATGTTTTATCGCAATCGGAGACAATGCGCAACGGCAAGCCGTGGTACTTTACGACACCCTCAAAGAAGAGACGAGCGGTCTCCTCTGCGTTCACGTTAGTGGTTGTAGGAATGAAGTGTGTCATCTTTGTCAAAAGACCCACAACCACTAGTATTGCATCGTGGCCACGGGTTGTGTCCGGAAGACCAGTAATGAAGTCCATGCTGACGCACTCCCATGGAGTCCCAGGAATGGGAAGATGCTGGAGGAGTCTAGCAGGCCTCTTGTTACTAGCCTTATTCCGAAGACATGGGTCGCATGTCATGCAATACTTACAGACATCGACACTCCACCCTGGCCACCAATAGTGGTCCGAGAGTGCCTGTCCGGTCTTTTGAGGCCCCACGTGACCTGCGACCGGCGGGTCATGGAACTGGGAGATAACCTTTGCTCGAAGGTCTACTAAGTTTGGCACAACAACTTGTTCTCCGTGCGAGAAGATCCCTGCGGCCTCCACCAAGCCATACTTGCCCAGATTTCGAGAGTCTTGGAACCAAGAATCCACACAGTATCCCTTCCGGATCCTGTTAACAAAACCGTTGTAATGGATAATCTCTCGTGGTGGTTGCCGAAGAGGTGCAGGGGGAGCTCGTGGTTGTACGGTTGCTGTTGCAATGGCCATGAAACACCCACTGACCTCGGTGGTTGCTTTAATTTCCACAGACTGTCGGCTTAGTGGATCGGCCATATTGATGCGTCCTGGTCGATATTCCCAAGTGAACGAGAATCGACTCAGGTATTCGCTCCAACGGGCCTGTCGTCTTGACAGGTTCGGTTGCATTTGGAAAACACCAATGGATTATGGTCGGTCACGACCGTCACACCCCCTTCAGCACCCTCGAGGTAGCAGCGCCACATCTTGAAAGCGTGTACTACCGCGAGGAGCTCTTGATCCCCAGTCCTGTACCGCGTTTCCGCGGGAATGAGCTTTCGGCTCTCATACGCAATTGGGTGACCGTTCTGCATGAGGACGGCTCCAAGTCCTACTACCGACGCATCACATCGAACCTCCCACGGTTGCGATGGATCCGGAAGAGCTAGGACGGGCGCCGTGGAGAGAAGCTCTTTGACCTTGAGAAAAGCGTTCTCGCAATCAGATGTCCATTCCCAATGCACGTCTTTTCACGTGAGCCTGGTTAGCGGTGCTACCAGGGTCGAATACCCTTGCATAAACCATCGAAAGTAGTTTGCAAGGCCGAGGAAAGACTGAATCTACCCAACATTTTTGGGGTGTGGCCAGTCCACAACGGCTTGGAATTTTCGTGGGTCGACACGGATGCCGTCCTTGCCGACGATGTGTCCAAGGTATTCGAGCTCATCTTGTGCAAACTTGCACTTGCTCACTTTCGCATAAAACTTCTGTTCCCGAAGGATTGGAAGAACTTCGCACAGATGTTCTATGTGCTCTTCCATTGATTTGGAGAAAACTAGGATGTCATCCACGTAAACCAAGACAAACTGTCGGAGTTGCTTGGCGAACGTTCGGTTCATTTCTCCTTGGAAGGTTGCCGGGGCATTTGTAAGCCCGAAGCATAACACTTGGAACTGATAGTGTCCCATGTGCGTTCGAAAGGCGGTTTTGGGCACATCATCTTCCGTGATGCGGATTTGATGCTACCCTTGAGACAAATTCAAGGATGAAAATACTTTTGCGCCTTGGAGTTGGTCAAAAAGGTCCTCAATCCGCGGTAAGGGGAATCGATTTTTCACCGTCAGCTTGTTCAACGCCCAATAATCCAGGCACATGCGTAAACCACCGTCCTTCTTGTTCACAAAAAGGATTGGCGCACCGTATGGTGAGCTACTGGGCTCGATCCACCCTTTTGCAAGGTACTATTTGATTTGGTATTCGGCCTCTCGCCTTTCTGCTGGACTAAGGCGATACATGGGTCTGAACGGAGGAGTCGCCTCCGGTTGCAGCGGAATCGTGTGGCCCATGTGTCTTTCTGGTGGAAGCCCAGCCGGTGGGTCTTGGAACACATCCGAGAACTGTGCCAATAGAGATATGATCTCTTGTGGCGTGTCTTCCGTCACTTCGTCCTCCACTTTCTGCAGTTGAGCTAAGAAGTATCGACAACCTTGTCGAATACGTCTCTTGACCTGCATTGCAGACAAGCTGGCATGGACTTTGAGTCAGGTCAGTGATAATTCCGTACTCGGAATCAACGTAACGCGGCGTTGTCCTTTTCGGAGGATCAAACGCTTTGATTCAAAGCACATTAGAGCCTTGTTGTCACGGAGCCAGGGATCACCTAGCACCACGTCAAACGGGTCAAGAAGGTTGAGTACCTTCAACGTGACACTCTGTGTGTACCCTTGAATATAAATTTTCGCTTTACAAGTACCGATCACGGATACCGTACGGTTGTCACCGACAACAACTGCGCCAATCGATGGCTCGTACTTCAGGCCAACCTGGCGGGTAAAGCCAAGGCTAACAAAAGAGTCGTCCCCTCTAGTGTCAGCAAGTACGTTCACGGGAGCACCAGCTAGGTGTCCTTTGAACTGCATCGTCATGTTGCCTCCACTCTTCCGAGTGAACAGACTCGACGACGGTAAGCCGAGTTTGTGATAAACACGAAATCTGTACGACGGGCGTCGCAACTCCCATGATTCGCCCACTCGAGTCCACATCTTGTCGGCATGTGTGAATTCGGCTAGCACCTTCCAGTCTTTAAATTTGACTAGGTCAAAATCGTCGACTAAAGGTACTGCGAACGTGATTGAACACATTGCTTTGAGGGCGTTTGCTTCAATCACTGTGTTACACAACTCATGCACACTGGTTGGTGTCGCCACCACTAAGCAGGTTCAGTCATGCATCTCGTCTGGTGATGCAAGATTTAGTGGGCAGTGTCGATTAGCAAGTGCAGAATGAGGTTCAATGAGAGGGGAGAAAACAACAGAGAAATTTGAACTCGTCAAAAACTCAAATTGTTTAACATCCTCGTCTGAAAACATGAACTCACACTCGTGACCCAGTTTTACCCCTGAGTGGTCCCCACTGACGTCACTCAGGGGTGGGGAAAACCCGCCCCACGGCCCTGTCCGTTACCACGGCCGGGCCCATTGCGGCGACCGCGACCCTGTCCACGGCCTTGTCCGCGACCTCCTCCTACAACATCTCCACGAGGTGCCGCTGTTGCAGCTAGCACCGTGGCCTCTTGTCCTCCACCAACAGCCTCAGGGCACTGAGCCCTAAAGTGGCCCGGCTGCATGCAGTTGTGGCAGAGCCCTTCGCACAAGGCTGCGTTGCGACGATCACGCGCCGCCTGCAGCTCGTCATTCTCGCGGCTGCGCTTGTTGTTGGGATCCTTGTGTCCACCAGCCTTCTTGGCTGGAGGGTTTGTAGGCTGCTTGCCCTTGGCCCTGCCTCGCTTTCCAGCTGACCCACCAGCCCCCGCAGCGTCCACGCGCATTTCGCGACCCTGTTGTGCACGTGCGTTTGGCCGTGCATCAGAGTAGTGTTTCGGGTTTGCCGAATACACTTCGCTCATGTAGTCGCGCAACGCCCTCCGGCTTTTCCAAGCTTGGCCAGTGGCTGTCGTGGTGGTCTTGTCCTTCAGCTTCTTGCTGGCGAGACCATCACTCAAGTACTCCAGCAGCATGCACTCCGGGTACTTGAACGTCTGAGTCCCATCGCCCTCGGTGAAGCTTTTGGCTTCCTCCACGAGTGCGGTGAACTCGCTCAATTAGGATTTGAGCGAGTTGCCCAGCTGCCTGAAGTCCTTGATCTTGTGGAAGGCGCACTGCACCTCCTCACGTTGGGTGCACTTCTTGCACATGATCGCGCAGAAAGCCTCCCACGGCATGGGCTGCCACTCGAGGTGCGGCTGCTACGCAGTCCACTCCTTGACCACGTACTTGAAGAGCTTGTCTTCAAGGCGCGTCGTGGCAAGGTCGTCCCACTGGCTGAGTGGAGCCTTGTGGACACGTAGAACGTGCTCCATGCGGTTCAGCCAGTCGGTCAGCTTCACGCCCTTCCGGAAGATCTCCACACTGTGGAGGAAGGACGTGTTCATGAACGACCCCGAAGTCGTCGAGGTAGGCAAGTCGCCGCTGCCACCGGCAGTGGCATCCGCAGCTGCGGCTCGCTGCGCTTTCTGCTGCATCTGCACCTGGGTCACGCTCTACAACGCCTTGTTGAGGTTGTTGCATCGGCGGCTGGCCTCATGGGCGGCCAGGCGCTGCAGCTGGCGGTCACGGCCAAGGTCCGTGATGCTCTGCCCGACGTGGGCCAGCAGGTTGGCGAACACGAACTTGAGCTCTGATGTCGTCAGAGCATCGGCGATGGCCTCAAGGGCCTCGCGTTTTCCGTGCACCCTTACCCACTGCAAGAGGGTACGGTTCGTGTACATTCCTCCAAGGAGTCCCACCTTTCGGGAAAGAGTATCGTCGGCGACGACGCTCGAGTGGGCGCTGCCCTGCCCCGTCGCGACCACATCGTAGGAAGGGGGGTCCGCCCCCATTCCTCCGAGTGGTGCCGTATCTCCACCGTCGGTGGTGATCTTCAGTCGGCCTGCCGCCTCACCAGAAAACTCCGCAAGCCTATGACGGCCATCGCGAATTGCTTTTGCGGCGTCGTCGTCCGGCTCGTTCCCGCGGGAACTTCCCGTGTGACTGCTTTTAGCGCCCTTGCTGCTCTCGGCAGTCTCGCTGCCGTCGGCAGCTTCATGCGATGTGGCGGGCACCTTTTCCTTATCGAGTATTCGGCTCGAGTTCACCGCACGACGATGGCGATGGTCGCGATCCTCGTCGCCTTCGCCATCGTCGGCTTCGTGCTCTTCGTGGGGGTCCTCCTCCGGAAGATCCTCCTCTATCGCGTCGTCCGTTGCATGGGGGTCGTCCATGTGCGCGTCGACGTGCTCGTCAAGCACCTTTGCGGCCTCCGCACGCTTCTCGCTATCGCCGAGGTTGGCGTCGGTTGCCTTAGGCGGCACGGTTGCCTTAGGCCGTACGGTTGCCTTAGGCGGCGCCGTTGCCTTAGGCGGTACAGTTGCCTTTGGGTTGGCAACCGTGCTCGCGGCGGCGGCTCCCAAAACTTGGAGTCCGTCGAGGACGTGTGGTGAGAACGTCACCACCTTGCCCTTGTTGGTCCTAGACGGTCCGGCACTTGCCATCTTGTCGCTCGTGCAACTAGCACGTGAAGACTGTTGTGAGGATAACCCCAGAACTTTGAGGAGGAATCGCCTCCTAAAGTCACGCTCTCACGATCGGTGAGGCAATTATGAATTTAATTTCTACTTTCCCAGGCCGCCACGTCGGCATAGGGGCGTGGATTTTGGAACTAGTCTTCCTAAGCCGTGACTCACGGCGATTGGCAAGGACTAGTACCTAGGAAAACAGAAAACAACAATACAAGGAATTGACAAGAAATGTGAGTACCGTTCACAAAGCTAGGACAAAGAATGGGAGAGGAATTACACAATTCCTAGCAACTCCTCCAATCCTTCTTCCAACTTCTTGTCTTCTTCCTGTCTTCTTGTCTTCCTTGGCCTCCTCTTGAGTCTTCTTTGCGCGTCTTGCGCCCCTTGGCGGCGTCCTCCTTGAGTCGGCGACGGTGGGGGGGCCGCCAAAAGTCCCCAAGGTGTCACCCTCCTTCTTTTTAGGGTGCTCTCAAGTCGTGAGAGTCCCTAAGCTAGGGGGGGCGCTGTCCCAGTTTTTTTGATGAAGGGGTTTTGAAGGATCCTTGAAGATGGAGAGGATTTTGTGGTTTTTTAGGGTGGGGACTCCCCACCCCGCCCCATAAAAATCTTCCTAGCCCTCTGGAAGTGAGGAGAGGCTGGAAGAAAGAGTCTCCACCAAGAAGAGCGTTTTTCAAGCTCTCTAACGCACTTTACAGCGCTTCAATCCGTGAAGTGTAGATGCCGAGTCCCTTCTGGCGATTTTACTGCTGCTTGCATCTGCCGGCGGCGTTTTATCTATGTCTCCAGAGGCCCATTTCCGCTTGTAACCAAACCCCTGGTTTTGGGACCCAAACCGGGGGTTTTTACCTCGAACTCGTGTGTTTGCACAAGTTATTTCGTTTATTTTATGTCGAAGTTCGTCGAGAACAAACTTCGATTCATGTTTTGTTGTTTTGGCACGAAATCGTCGTGTGCGAGGCACACTGGCGATTTCGCGCCACCTTTCTCTCGGCCTCACCCTCGCTCCCCTTATCCCTCGTCGTCGCTTGCTTGTTTTTGCAAGGAGGGCGAGGGGGGCGAGGGCACGAGGCCACGAGGCCTCGCCCTCGAGGCCCTCGTGGCCTCTCAGCCGCCGATCGGGCTGAGGCCGCGATCGGCGGCTGGTGGCTGGCCGGCCGGTGGCCGGCCGGTCACTTGGC